>PVKN010002453.1:0-42468 GCA_004027915.1 Capromys pilorides | reverse complement strand
GGCCCTTGGCTAAGGAGAGGGAAGGGAGGGAGGAAGGGAGGGAGGGAGGGAGGGAGGGAGGAAGGAAGGGAGGAAGACACACAGACACAGAAAGAAAGCAAGAAAGAGAGAGAGAGAAAGAAAGAAAGAAAGAAAGAAAGAAAGAAAGAAAGAAGAAAGAAAGAAAAAAAGAAAGAAAGAAAGGAAGAACTTACCTTTGGGCTATGTGTATAACGTAAATGTGAGAATAAGTGAATTCTATGATTAATTTATTTGCTTGTACTCCCAAGATACAGAAGTATCTATGCAAACATCATTAAGCCTGGAAAATCCCAAATCCAGAGTATTTCTGGTCCTGGGCCTTTGCGATATGGAACACGTCACCTGCAGGGCCGCTCAAGGGAGGGCACCTCTACCTCTCGCCTGCCGGGCACAGCTAACCCGCATTCGCCGTCGGCCCTGGTTTGCCACTGGGCGTGTGGGCGCTGTGCCTGGGAGCCTCGCCTGGATGCGTGTGCACGCACATGTGTGCATGGGCCTGCGCGTGAGCGTGTGCCCGCTGCACCCGTGTGCTGCGTCCCCTTCCCGGATGCCTGTGGTGCACCTCTGCTTGCTGCCTGTGGAAATGGAGCTCGCGGGCTCAGCCCTGCGCCTCCGTCCGCACCCTTGTCACCCCTCTCCTGGGCAGGTGTCCTCCTGCCAGACAGAGCGCCCAGAGAGTGAGGGGGGGGCACCTCGGACTCGGTCATCCCTCCGGCTCCCAGGCCCGCGGCAGGGGCTCCGCCGAGGGTGGGCAGCACGCGCTATGCCAGCAGATCTGCCGTTTGATATTCATGGACAGTTTTTATTCCATAAGGAGCGCAAAGGTCAGCGATGAGTCTAAGTTGAACCCGACTTTTTCAGTTTCCTATGTGTTGTAGAAGATGCCGGACACACAGATAAAGAGAAGCCATGCACGCTGCCAGGCCCCCACCCTCTGTCTCCACAGTGCCTCATGCAGGCAAGGCTGTGGGTCCCAAGAGCTCTGAGTGGGGCTGTGACACGAGCCAACCGCAGGCCCCACGGGGGGGGGGGTGGGGAGAGGTGGTCCTGCGCCCCTGCCCTGGCCCCACCCGGGGGCCCTGCGCCCCTGCCCGGCCCTACCTGGGGTCCTGCGCCCCTGCCCTGGCTCGCTCTCTACCGCCCCTTCCAACACAAGCACAGCGCACAGCCTCCAGCCCTGGGCCTCTAGGAGCTGTCTCCCTCTGGTGCCAGCCTGGCCGGGGGTGCTGAGATGGCCTCACAACTGCCTTGTTCATACCCTGGGTCAGCCAGAGCCGAACTGCGGAAAAGGGGTGCAAGGAGGGGCCTGGCAGGCGAGCAATGCACCCCGGCGATCCTGGCCGCCCAGGAGCCCACCCGGAGGCCTGGCTGCAGCTCCAGCCCAGCCGCCTGGTGGGAGTAAGGATTCCAGCTCTTGATGAGGGGAAAGCCGAGCCGGCTGCAGCTGGGCCTCCAGAGACCAGGGGCCCAGTCCGGGTCTCAGAGTCTGTGTCTTGGGCCAGCCAGCAGGGGGGCGGGGCCTCGGCGAGGGCCCCAAAGGCACGAAGGCAGGTCGGCGTCTCCCGCAGATGCCGAGGACAGACTTCCTCTGCCTCGCCCGGTGCACAGGCGAGTGACGGAAACTTAAGGTGCGGAGACTAGCAGCCGGGCTGAGGCCCCCAGGCAGAACCCGGAGCTCAGCAGGCACAGGCACTCAGGCTGCTCCGAGTGAGGGGCTTCAGGGGGCACAGCTACCAGTGGGCGCGCGCACATGCGTGGGCGCGCGCACATTCATGTGCGCATGCGCACACGGGAATGCACGAATGCATGCACAAGTGAGCACGCTCCGTCTGTCGCAGCTTCTTCCTCAGCAAGATGCTTTCCTCAGGCCACATGAGGCAGCTGCGGTTATGGACTCAAAAAGGCGGGGGTGGGGGGTAGTTACCTTAGCAGTCTAAGCATCTGCCTGGCAAGTGCAAGGACCCAGGTTCAATCCCCGGTACTGCAAGCCGTGCCAGCCCCGGAATGTACTGACCACCGAAACAAGGTGTGGTGGTGCACACCTGTAATCCAAGCGCGAGGGAGGCTGAGACAGGAGGATCATTATGAGCCTGAGCTGCATAGTGAGACCCTCTACCAGACAGACAGACAGACAGACAGACGGATTTTTGAAAAGCTCTGGGTCAGGGACTTGAGGAAAGACAGAGAGGAAGCCAGGGGGTGGCCCCAACCGGGGCGCTTGCTCTGGGTCCCCTCATCTGTCACACCGGCCAGGAGTGGGTGCTCGAGTTTCTCAGACTCACGGCATCCACAGCTTGCTGTGGCCTCCTGACTAACGCCCAGGACAGCCACCTTGTCCCAGGCTGCAGCAAGCCCCTGTGTGCCCCAGGTGGTACGCCACCCACAGTGCCCCTCACGCAGGGGCCCGGGAGACTGTCGCCAAGGGAGAAGGCCAAGGAGCATGCATGGAGGCTGGCCTCCCCGGGTGCCCAGCCTCCAGGCCCTGTCTCAGCACCTGGGCCTGGACAGGGAGGTGCTCGATGCTCCCGGCGTGACCCCACAGCCACCCTCCCTGAGTCCCAGGAGTGTCCAAGGCCCCCATGCACCTGGACCTGCCAGCTGGTCCCTGTGGGGACAGCAGACACCTGGTGTCTGTCCTCCAGGCCTCAGGAGCAAATCCCACTTCTTACTCGCCGCAGGAGCCAGGGCTCCTCCCTTCAATTCCATGGTGGGATCTGCCAGCTCGGAGGCCTTCCCTCAGGAGCTGGCTGTGGGAGAACAGCAGCACAGTGCAGGCCTCAGGGTCAGTGGCTGACAGGCCAGGCCCCAGGGACAGATGCTTGCATTCTTCCCAGATGACGCCCCAGTCAGGGCGGCAGGGCAAGCAACCTCCCTCCACTTCCTCCTCTGCACACAGATATGTCCACATGGCAGGCCCAGCCGGAAGCCAGACCTGGGCTCCCGGACATGGGCAGTGGACACCCTCTGGCACCCACGCGGTGTCCACACCTGGCCAGCCACCTGCCCAGAGCCAGCACCACCCCATCCAAGGGCCTGGGTGACTGTGCCCCTCTGTGACTGTTCCCTGAAAGCCCACACAGCTCTTGTCTGCCGTGGATCTGTGGTTTCCTATCCCCCCAGGCCAGAGCTCCATGGGACAGGGACAGGCTGCACTGGACTGCCAGGGGTGGGTATGACGCTATCCCTTCAGGTGACAGTATCCTATTGATGCTCAGGCACACAGAGCCACCCGCACAAGGTGAGCATGGGGCGGTCCCTCCCCAGAGGCGGAGGAGAAGGGGGCCCTGCATCCCCTATACCCTGTGAGGCTAGGGGGAGACGGTGGCAACCCCCAACCCTGTGCAGAACAGAGATCGCAGCCCAGAGCCTGCCCGCTGCAACGTTCCCTCAGGGTGGACACTGCAAGTGTGCCAGGGCTCTGAAGTCCTCTGAGGGACTCCCCCATCTCCTGCTGCTGTTTCAGGACAGCCCAGCCCCTCAGGGAAGGGGTGGATGCAGGCAAGGAGCCCCCAAAGCTGCCAGTGTGAGCACAGACCCCCCCCCAGATCCCTAGAACCGCCTTCCCCCAGCCCTGCTCACCCTCCCGAGCCCCACAGCGAGGCATCTGAGGAATGGCAAGCGTGGCACGGGAGGCAGTGCCCCGAGACCCCGGGACCCGGGGAGCGGCAGAGGAGCGGCGTCCCCACATACTGGCACCGCGAGCCAGCTCTCCCCAGTCACGCCTCTCCCTGCCGAAGTCACTGCCCAAGCACCCAGGTGGCATCCAGGGCACAGGGCTGGGAGTGCGTCCAGAGCCAGCAGAGCTGGGCTGCCGCACTTGCTGTGTCTGGTCCTGCCAGGGCTGCTGGCACACAGGTGCCAGGAGGCACATGCAGGACTGCCACATTCTTGCCTTTCAGAACATGCAGTCGCTGCCGCATCTTGCCTGGGCGCCGAGGGTGAAGCGGCTTCAGGGAGGGGTCTGCCACCTGGGTGCTCAGGTCAGGGGGATCCAGGCACGTGGTACCAGCTGGGGCCCCAGGGCAGCCGCACACCGCCGCACACCACCAGCAGCCACCACCTCCTGCTGCCCACAGCCCAGAATCCACCTTGCCCACCCCTGGCAGCTCCCGACGAGGGTGAGCAGGGCGCTCAGCAATCTGAAAGGAAATGGTCAGTCAGGTCCTTGGGTCCTCGGGGCCAGGGTATCCAGGCTGGACAGAGAGCCTGGGGTGGCTTCTGCCTGGCCCCTGCAGCTTCTGCAGCCCCGCTGCCTACCTCAGAGCAGGTGGAGCCCTTCTCAGGCATGAGGTGGCAGTCATGGCACCTGGGGGAGCCTGGGCCCCCTGCTTCCCCAGACTATGACAGGCATCTCTGAACCTCCATTACCTCTCCTGCCCATGGCTCTATCGAGATGGGAAAGCTGGGCACCAATGCTGGGCCCCCAGCTGCAGGGTGGCAGGCAGGACGCATGGCCCAAGGCAGCTGACAGCAACCTCGGTATGTGGCCCTCCTCCACTTCCCCGCAGCCCCAGGCCCACATCTGGGACAGACAGGGTTCAGCTGGCTCCCAAGCCCCAGCCTCCCCACCCCTGGGTGCCCTTGGGTCTCCTGGGGAACATTTTTTACATTCTCTAAACCGCCTGCAAAACAAGATGAAAATGCAGTAATTGCTTTTGGCAGGGAGTCCATGGGCTAGCTCAGGGGCCAAAAATAACGGAGAGGAAGTGTCCCAAGGCCACCTGCGGCTGCAGGGCTCCATCTGGGCTCTGTCTGAACACAGGGCCGGGTTTGGGCCTGACCCCACCGCTGTCGCCACCAGCCAGAACACAGCGAAGAGCCAGGCAGGGACACGGGGCACGGCGGACGGCAGGACGGAGCGAGACCATCCCTTCGCATACTCCATCCAGGAAGCGTCCAGCCATCCGGAAAAGTGCAACGTCATACTTCAGCGAGCAAAGCAGCTGCTGTGCTACTTGGCGGCCATAGAGCTGGCGGCATCCCCGGAGAGGGTGTCGGCTACGGCCGGAGGAGGCGGACGCCAGGCCGGCCGGGTAGACGTCCACCCTGCCCTCAGCCACCCCGCAAGCTCCAGGCCCAGTCAGTTCCATGCTAAAGATGGGGAAGCGAGGCTAACGGAGGCCAGCTCCGGTGCTGAGGACACAACCTGGTCACCCGGCAGGGCCCCAGGAGCTGAGCCACAGGGTCAGGACAGCCTCCCCGCGACCTCTCTGGCTCCCTGCTCTGGCTCCATGCTGGGCTCGGCTGTGCTGAGCCCGGCTGGGCCCCGGCAGTGCTGGGCAGGGTCCTGTGTGAGTCTCAAGCATGCAGGACCGGCTTCCGGTGCAGGGCTCCTGCCGGCCGCCCCCGGTGAGGAGTGGGCAGCCCTCGTGGTCCTACCCATCAAGCTGCTTCCTGTCCCATCTCCCTAAGGCCCGGGGGAGGGTCCCAGCCCGTGGTCCTGTGTGATTCACCTTCCCCTGCCTGGCTCCCCTCCCTAGGCCGCCTGGCCCAGAGGCACACACAGATCCAGGCGAGTGTGTGCAGGCACGGACACATGCACATACACATGTGTACACGCATGCACACAGGCATATGTGAACATACATGTAAACATAGGTGCACATAGACACATGCATACCCATGCACACGCTGGTGTGCACACTTGGACCTACCTTCATAGGGACATGCACGTGCATGCATGCCTCAACAGTGCACACACACTGATATGCGCATATGCAATGCTCCTGAACACATGCCATGCATAAACAGGCAGATGCAGCTGAGCAAACGGGTTCCTGGCGGTGGAACCTGATCCCTCCGGATCGCAGCTCCTTGTCTTGAGCAATGAGGGTTGAAACCAATAAAACATCAAGCTGCAAGGGGTGGAAACAGCTAAACGCAGATTTAAAAAATAAAATAAAGGCCCTGCGCAGGCCAGAGGGGAGTTCTATGAAGTCCAGCCTCGGGGGGCTTTCTACAGCCACTGGTACTGGGGTCCGGGCCCGGAAGCAGGGGTGCGCAGTCTCGGGCAGCCCGTGCGCCCCCTGCGCTTCACTTTCCACAAGGCCTCTCGTTTGTTTCCAGGTCTGGTTTTGTTCTTTGCATGTTATTAGGCCTGGTGGTCTGTTTGCTGTGTTAACTCACCTAGTCCCCAACCTCTAGTTTATTTTGTGAACTGCTCAGAACCCGTGATCTATTTCTCTTCCCTCATTCCTGAGACAAACACCTGACATCCACAGTGAAGGAAGGAAAGGTTTATTGCGCTCACAGTTAGTGGAGGTTTCTGTCCACACTCAGCTGGATCCAAGGCAGAGCGGCCCATGGCAGAGGGCAGCCATTCATGGCGGCGGAACAGCAACAATGGCAACAGAGGCAACAGTAACAGCGACAACAGAGTCTGTCTCTCTTCTATTCCATTCAGGCTCTCTGCCTCAGGCCATACCCATAATCCCAGCAGTACTCAGACCCATAATCCCTTCAGTACTAAAATCTGTAATCCCAGTGGATCATGAGTTAATCTCAAACTCTGACAGTCCCTGCCCCATGACTACATGAGGCTTTGGGGGGACAACTAGACAAAAACCATAACATGCCAAAGCGCAGGTTCTGCTGCCTGCAGCCCCGACTACGGGCAGCCCTGCAGCGCTGGGAGAAGCTGCAGGAGACCAGCAGGAAAAGCGCTGAAGCGCCGCAGCGCCCTCCCGGCCCGGCTGTGCACCGAGCCTGCACTGAGCTGGGCACACGAGGCCGGGGCCAGGGCCCAAGTCCTCGAGAGTCGCAGAGGCCAGGCCGGAGGGAGGGACCTGCGAGGGGCTTCTGCGCAGGAGCCACGCTGGAGCCTCCCTTGGCACCTGAGTTGGCCCGTGGCTCCTGCCAGGCCACAGGCATTTAGAGGCCTCAGGGCTCCCTTGAATCCCCCAAAGCTTGATACCCCTCCCGTGGGGTGGTTCAAGCAGTCCCGGCTCTTCTTGTGTAGGGCGAGGAAGGGGCGGCCACGTGCACACCCGTAGGAAGCAGTGGCGGCTACTGACAACCACAGGAAGTCGTGCTCAGGGCCAGTCCAGCACAGCCCAGGAGAGGGGACAGGGTGACAGCAAAGCTCCACACATGGGTCACAGGCTGCACCGGAGAGAGGGGCCGTCACCCGGAGGGGAGCTCTGCTTCGGGAGCCTCCCGCTGGCTCTCCAGGTGTGGCTGGCAGCAGTGACGGTGGGCACTGAGCCACCTCAGGGGCCCTCGGCACCCATGCTCTTCCCAGAATTCACTGGCCTCAACTATTCCTATGAGACGCAGTGCATATTCATGAGCCTCTGAGGAGGTGGAGTAAAGGCCAGAGACGAGACTAGAAGATCCAGCATGCACACCTGCTCCAGCCGGGCCTCGGAGATCCCCCAAGGCTGTTATTTTAGTTTCCACCTCTCAGGAGGAGGAGGAGGAGGCAGAAACAACCTTTGGCTGTTCCTTGGAACTAAATGGAGGGCCGGGAGTAGCTTCTCAGCCCCAGTTTCTGATGTGGGTGTGGGAACCCGGGAGGCCCCCAGCTCAGCCCACCTGAGCTGTGTGTTATGAAAACCACTCCGGCCCACCGCCCTTACAGCGGGCCTGGCATGGGGTGGCCTGGAGACCCCTTGCACGGTGCTAGGCCTGTTCTCTTCTGAGCAGACCATGCCCCTCAGATGGGGCACCCTATCTGCAGAGCTCTGGGGAAGTGTTCCTTCCACTACCGGGTCTTGGCAACTCCAGGTCCCGGCCGCGCACCCTCATGCTTGGGAGAAGTGTACGTCGCACCCAGACTGTAACTACAGCGCTTCCCGGAGCCTGTGTTGGTGCCTTGTAAGACTGCGGCTGCAGAGGTGGGGCGAGACCCGCAGGGGTGCTAAAGGCAGCTCTCTCTGGTCTGTGCTTAGCCTCCGTGTCATCCCCACCCCCACCATTGTCACACTCCACCGGAACACATGGAAAACGGCCGCTTCCAACTCTGGGGACCTCCAGGCAGATGGCGCAAGCCTATCTTTGACCACTAGGTGGCGGCAAAGGCCAGCGCATCCTCCCTGGGTCCCACCTAGGGCTCCTTTTCCAGTCAAGGCTTTTGGGGTCCCTGGAGCAGGAGGGGCAGGCACATGTGGGAGCGCATGTTGAGGACAGCCACCAAGGGTCTGCCTGCCGGGGCCCTCCCCACAGTACCCAGAGCTGGGGTCAGCACCCTTACTTGTCCTCCTCATGTAACTCAGCGGCTCCTCAGCCATCTTGTCAACCTCACCAAAGGTGCCTGGCTTTCTCTGAAACACCCTCGGGCAAAAGATGGGGGCCCAGTCAAGGCCCAGGAGACACCAAGGGAGGAGGCAGCCGGTGCCAGTACCACGTGGGTGCCTTTCTGGCCCAGCCTCTTGGGCAAGGCCTCCTGGAAGCAGGCTCCTGAGATTGCACCAATGGGCATCCACCCAGACTTCAAGGGGAGGTAGCCTCTCTACCCCGGAGCCCCTGCTGAGCCAGAAGATGGGTAAGTTAGGCAGACAGGCCACAGGTCCAGAATGGTTGACCTCAAGTAAGCTAACGTGGGGCCTTAGGGGAGTTGACAGACATGGCCGCAGGGCAGGGGCAGGGAGGGGGGGGGCGGCAGGTGTGGCCACGCTCCTCACCCGGTGCAGAATCTGCAGCCAGAAGCAGAGAAGCAAAACTCTGCCCAACACTTTTGCTTTCTCACCAAACTGCTTGCACACAGAAGTGTTCAGAAATGGAGATACTGCTGTCGTTAAACAAACAAGCTACCAGGGCCTAATGGAATGCAAGGAACAGAGCACAGGTCCCTAAGGCAGAGAAAGCCCAGTGCAAAGGAAGCAGCCTGCAGTCTGGGCAGCGCGGCCTATGAGCCGCTCCCCTCCCCGGGACACCCCGTGTCCCATCCCTGCACCTGCTCCAAAGTCTATAAGAAGCCAGTGGGTGCCAAGATCTGCCACACCCAGCTACGAAGCCTCCGGGCCCACAGAACCTGCTTTTGTTCTTTGTTTTTTTTCCTTTGTGGTACCAGGGATTGAACTCAGGACTTTATGCTTGCCGGGCGGGAGCTTATGCTGCTGAGCTAGCTCCCCAGCCGCCCAGGCTGTATTCTGTCTGCGGCGTGCGCACACTGACTGGTCCTTCCACCGCTTGCTGGTCTATCAGCTTCACTCTCGGTTGCCCCCGGGGGGAACCCGAGGGTGCAGAGGTAGCCAGTGCCACTGTCAGCAGGAGGCTGGGCTAGGCTGGCCCCACACCAGCCAGGCCAGCAGCAGTACGAACAGCAGGGTGAGGGCCACTGCCAGCGTCACCGAGGGTACCAGGTCTGAGTCGCATGGGCCAGCAGGGATGGCCTCACCAGGGGCATTGCCAAGGGCGTTAGGGGCTCCGAACAGCTGGATGGCTGAGATCTTCTCCCTGCAGGGCCCCAGGCAGCCCATCTGTGGGAAGGAGAGAGGCACACTGTCCCCATGTGCCCTCCGGCGCGCCTTTCTGTCCCTCTCCCGTGGGGCACAGAGCATCATGGGGCATGAGGAGCCCCTCCCATGAGCCCGGACACACCCTGGCCTCAGCTTTCTCCTCTGAAGAGGCGAGAAGGAGAAGCCCCCCCACAGGCTTCTCTGCCCCCTTACCTCTCTCGGAGTGACAGTCCTGGGAAGTCAGGAGTCGGCAGCCTCCTCGGGAGACCTTGGGCCTGTGCTGGTCCCAGAATGCGACCCGGCCGGCTCACTGGTGCACCAGGAAGCTGTCAGACTGGTCCATGGGGACCTTTGTCATGCCTGGGAAGGAGCTGATCATGTGTGCCAGCTGCCCTGCGCCTGAATGGCTGGGGCCCAGGGCTGCACCAGCTCTCGCTCTCCGCCCACGACAGGGCTGGCTGCGAGAAGTGGCAGGTCGCACCCACCAGGCTACCTGTGGGCCACTGCAAGGTGGCCCCCATCACATCGTTCCCAATGACAAAAGGCAACTGAGGAACCGCAGGCCTGGAGATGGACAGGGATGGGGCGGGTGGAGAGCCACCTCGCTGGACAGCAGCAGGGCTCCAAGTGCGTGTGTCATTGATGGGCTCGAGGCAGACACCCAGGAGGCAGAGGACACCCCTGGCCCGGCCCCACCAGAGCTCTGGGTGGGGCAGGGCTGGCTCTTCATCTCTGCCCTGCAGCACTGCAGGAAGCTCACCTGCAGGGCGCAACACCCCCAGAGAGGGCACTGGCGGGGCAGCCCCTCCCCCGGGCCCCTGACCTTTGCTCTGTAGAAGCCTGTCCCTGGCTCCAGCCAGAGGGCTGAGTAACACGGCAGGAAGTGAGGACCTGGCCGCCTGGGCCCCGCCCTCCCATGGCCACCGGCGCCGAGGCCGACCCTGACCAGCCTCCTACTGCCTCTCAAGCCAGCCGTCCCAGGAGCCTGAGCGCAGGGAGGCTCAGGATCTGAATTCAAAGAAGCGAGGACCTCCAGAGCTCCAAGCCCAGCACCTCGCTGGGCACTCAGGGCAGAGACCCCAGAGGCCAGGCAGGGCCCAGGGCAGAGCAGGCCAGCAAAAACAGCCCGTCTGCCAGCAGGCAGTGACGGCGACCACGGGGAGATCCCGCAGGAGGAGCTCGTCACATTGTTCATTGAAAAACAGAAGCAGGATTAAAGCACCTGCTTAGTCAGACGCAGGGGCCCAAGGTTCGATCCCCAGCCTGCTGTGCCAGCCCCTTCCCGGGGGTGCACTGAGACTGCGATTGAGACTAGGGGTGGTGGCAGGCACCTGTGATCCCAGCGCTTGGGAGGCTGAAAACAGGAGGATCACTACAACTCCGATCCGTGAAGCAAGACCCTGTAGACCCTGTACCAAATACATTAAAAAAAAAAAAAAAAAAAGAAAACAGAATCAATTCCTTCTTTCTTCACAAGCCTGGGCCCTCACAGGCAGCGCCCGGCGAGACTCTAGAACCACCAGCATCGGTGTCAGCCCTGCTACCCCAGACCAAAGGGTTCTGACTGCCCCAGGAGGAGACGGGGAAGAGTGGGGGGGGGGTGCCGCAGGGCTGCGCACGAGACCCTGCTCGCAAAGCAAAGGCGGCCAAGCTGGAAACCACACCCCCAAACCATGCAGGTCGAAGCCAGCACTGAGCCGTTTTATCTAGGCCACAGAAGGCACAGCTGTGACTTTCTGGGCTGGGGCGGGTACTTCAGAGACTGGAGGCCAGGGAAAGTGCTGGGTGACAGAGACACTACACCAGATCAGGGAGCTGTTCAGGCTTGTACTGCCCTCAGCATCATCAGCAGGTACTCTTACGTGAGCTGTTGTTTGCTGTCACTTGCACCTTAATAAAATTAATTTTTTTAAAAAGGAGCCAGAGGCCAGGCCTGGTGGTGCACCCCTGTTGCCCCAGCCCTCAGGAGGCTAAGGCAGGAGGATCGATCATCCTGAGTTCAAGGCCAGCCTGGACCATACAGTGAGACTCTGTCTCAAATAAAATAACCAGAAACGAGAGCATGATCGCATCTAGGCGAGGCGCAAGAACGGGAAGTCTAACCCACAGTACAGAAACAGGCTGGGGAGACCCGCGGGGAGGGATTCGTGGGAAGTCTAGGGCTTTCCAAGGTGATCAGAACTTCTGTTTCCTGGCCTGGACGGCGACTACAGGCACACAGAGGCTGAGTCATTGAGTTAGGAATGTAAAAGTTGTTCTCTCTCCAGCTGGGCGTGGTGGCACACACCTGTAACCCCAATACTCAGAAGGCTGAGGCGGGAGGATTGGCGTGAGGACAAGACCAGCCTGAGCTACATAGCTAGACTGACTCCGGAAAAAAAAAAAAAACGCTTGCTTCATTCTTTGAGTTACAAATCACTCTCCTGGTGATCAGTGGGTCATCCTTTCCTGGGGTATCTTCACCTGCGTCTGCCTAGTGGTGAGAACGCGGCAAAGCACAGCCGGCTGTGCACGCCCCTTGCTGGGGGAGAGGCTGAGAGGCGGGGCGGGGCGACAGGGCGGGGCCGCAGGTTCGAGTCTCCTCAGCTGCACTTCCTCTGCTGTCCCACTACATCACGCTTCTATTATAATAAAATGGAACTGAAACTTTAAAAAAAAAAAAAGCCTTTCTATTTTAATCGCTACCGTTTGGAAATAACCCAAAGGCTTAACAACAAAGGATCAGCCTGAGGACCCGGGCGGCCGCAGAAAAGGAAGCGCGTGGGCCTCTCGCGGAAGTCACAGGACGCCGGACACAGGGACTGTGGGCTCCGCAGGGTCAGAACGGGTTTCTGGAGAAGTTTCGGTTTTGGTTTTTCTTAAACTTGCATTCTTACCTGAATGATTTGCAACAAACAGCTAAAGTTATTGCGACACACGGCAAGTTCCAGGCCTGAGTGAGGGGAGACCGGTCCTGCTCCAGGCCTCTGCCCGGCGCCCCTGCCCCGCGCACCGTGCCACTACCCTGAACACTCGGGGTCAGCAATGGTCACGGGAGGCGGCGGGCAGAGGGGTCTTCGGCAGGTGGGATGCGCAGGTGGAGCAGCGAGTGGGCGGACAGAGGTGGGGGGGCGTCCGCTGGGTGACCCCCGCCAGCTGCTTCGCTTCTCGGGTTCGGGCTCGTCCATCGCGGAGCAGGACCCCAGGGACGCCGGTCTCGGGGACCCGGCGGCCTGAAGCGCGCTTTCCGCGAAACGCGGACCGACCGCGCGGCAGAGCCCGCATCCAGCCGCCGCGCGGCGTGCGGCCTCCCCATTGGCCGATGTGGCGCCGCAGGCCCGCCCTTCAGCCAATCGCGGGCTGGAGGCGGAGCCTGGTGGTCCTAGCCGCTTGCTGTGGCTGGGCTGGCGCCCAGCAGATGCTCTGAGATGCAGGAGCCTCTACTAGGTGCCGAGGGCCGTGACTATGACACCTTCCCCGAGGGACCGCCGACGCCAGGGCCCAGGGAGAGGCCCGGGTGAGCTGAGCCCGCGGGTGGGAACGTGGGCGGCACTGCGGTGGCCTGATCTTCGTAGAAGACCGCTAGCCTACGCTCCGGGCATCCTTGGACCCGGCGAGTAGTCGCTGAGGTCCCCGGCAGGAGGCCCCTCCTGTCCCTGAGAGGGGGACGGCTTCCAGGAGCGCCAGGCCCGGCGCTGGCTGTCCAGGCCTAACGGGGTGCAGCCAGCCTGAGGTCACACTGCAAACCCGCAGCAGCGCCGCGGGAGGCGCCCTGGGGCTCCGGGAGGGGCCGCTTAGTGACGGAGTTGGGCGGCCATGGGCTCGGGAAGGACGGGGGCCGCTGGCGAGCAGGGCCTAAGAAACCCTGGTGCTTCTCCTCTCTTCCCCTCCCTACCAGGGCATTGCAGAGCAAAAAGGTGTTCCTGGCCACCTTCGCTGCGGTGCTGGGCAATTTCAGCTTTGGCTACGCCCTGGTCTACACGTCCCCTGTCATCCCCGCCCTGGAGCACTCCCCCGACCCAGATCTGCGGCTGACCAAAACCCAGGCGTCCTGGTTCGGGGTAAGGTCCATGCTCTGGAAAGGGCGTGGCAGCAGATGGCACACTACTGGGGACCTGGGGAAGCTCAGCCTGGGGACCCCTGCAGGGCCTGGCCTGCCCCCTCCCTACTCTGGGCAGCTGGCTGGCAGGGTGGCGCCAGATCATTTTGGTGGATGGAGGAAGGAAAAGATAAATATGGGAGCTCTGGGGGCTGCAGAGATAACACAGCAGCACAGTTCCTGCCTGGCAAGGGCCGGGCCCTGAGTTCAATTCCTGGTACTAACAAAAGTGAAGAAGCAGGTGGGTGTTGGGGTCCCAAGGCTCTCCAGGCCCCAGGCCCACAGCAGAGCAGTGCCCTGTGCAGATGGGGCAGGGGCATCAGGTGCCAGAGAGAGGGGCACTGGCTGTGGAGGGACACGCTGAACCCCAGGAGCCCAGAGCTCTACCGTTGCCATCTCAAGAGCCTTGGATGTGGAATTACAAATTAGTAGCTACAGTGAAAACCCCCGGGGTTCACTGAGCCCTTAGAACAAGCCTCAATTCCCAGGACCAGCCAGGGCAATGAGACCTCTCGCCTTCCTCGCCATCCACCAGAGAAACTGAGGTTCAGATAGACTGAGCTCCCCAGCCAGGCGTGGTGATGCGAGCTGCAATCCCACCAGTCGTGAGGCTGAAGCGGAGGGTCCCTGAAAATGCAAGGCCAGCCTGGGCGACAAAGTGAGCTCAAGGCCAGTCTGCACTGGATTGTGACACTCTGCCAAAAAAAGCGATGTGCCCCAGACCGATGCCATCAAGTAGCAGAGCCGGACCTGCCAGGGGTCCAGGCCTTCAGCCTCAAAATCTCGAGGCCCTTCAAGTCCCAGGATTCTCCTGTATTAGAATATTAGATGCTTGAACACCTGCTGGCCGGAACCACCGCTCATATAGCTCTGGAGCCGGGGGCTCACTGCCTCGCAGCCCACCACGGCTTCTGAGATCAGCTAAGGGGGACGCCGTGATGGGCAGCCAGGTGCCCAGAGCCTACCCCTCCCTCCACAGTCCATCTTCACCCTGGGTGCTGCTGCTGGAGGCCTGAGCGCCATGCTCCTCAACGACCTCCTGGGCCGGAAGCTGAGCATCATGTTCTCTGCCTTGCCCTCCGTGGTGGGCTACGCGCTCATGGCCGGTGCCCACGGGCTCTGGATGCTGCTGCTGGGGAGGATGCTCACGGGCTTTGCTGGGGGGCTCACAGCAGCCTGCATCCCGGTAAGGAGAGGGCTCCCGCACGGCCGTGGGGTAGATGCCAGGCCACCACTGAGAGAACACCTCCCAGCCCCACCGCTCTGCTCAGCTGTGCCCGTGGCTGCCCGAGGAGCCTTTACTCACATGCGCCCCCCCCCCCCCAGCAGCCAATCATGGGGAGTGTCCCCATGTCCTCCACCCACCCCGCCCTGGGCTCTGCATGCTTCCTACCTCTTTCTTAGCCACAGACACATTGCTCAATCGCAGAAAACACACTGAGCAACAGGAAGGAAGGGGAAGTATCCTCCCCACCCCTGGGCATTCCCCACACGCAGTCAGCTGCCCCATGAGCCACCCAGGGGCGACAGGCCAGGGAGAAGCAGACACCTGCTCAGCACCCTCATCTGGATGCTCCCAGCCTCGCAAACTCCCAGCCTCCTCTCCCCCATTTTAGACCCCAGTGCTGCTGTCCCCTTCACAGTTAGGGGTCTGAGGCCAGAGCACAAGCAGCGAGCCCTGGTTGGTCGGGACAGAGCCCCGTCGGCTCTCCCAGCAAGCCGGGCCCAGGAACCTGCGTTCACCAGAGCCCCAAGGGCAGCGCGGGGGGTGTGTCTTGCAGGTGTATGTGTCCGAGATCGCTCCCCCTGGCGTTCGGGGGGCCCTGGGGGCCACGCCGCAGCTCATGGCAGTGTTTGGATCCCTGTCTCTCTATGCTCTGGGCAAGTATCCCCTACACCGTGCAGGCAGGCTCAGGGTACCAGGGTGCCACAGAGGCAGATGAATAGAAAGGGGATGAACACTCCCAGCACCACGAGGAGCCCAGAGCCGGGGGGAGGCAGGGCAGCGGATGGCTTCCCAGGCCCCAAGCCACTGCCAGTTCCTCCAGATCGTCCCCTGGCCCTCTCTGGTCTCCAGGCCCACTTCCTAGCTGGACAGTGACAGCATCCCCTGGACCAGCCTCAGGCAGCCTTCTGGCAGCAGAAGGCCCAAGGAATCCATGTAGGAGAGATGGCAGGGTGGGCCCAGGCCTTGCCCGGCCTCCCCCTCCTCCCAGGACCCCAGCCATGCCCAAAGGCCGGGCCATCCCTGCAACCCTCCTTGCCTGCACAGAAGCCAGGACTATCAGGGAGGACCTTGCAGGAGGCAGCCCTGAGCTGGGTCAGAACCTCCCACTCCTGCCCTGCAGGCCTCCTGCTGCCCTGGCGCTGGCTGGCCGTGGCCGGAGAGGGGCCCGTGTTCATCATGGTCCTGCTGCTCAGCTTCATGCCCAACTCCCCACGCTTCCTGCTGTCTCGGGGCCGGGAGGAGGAGGCCCTGCGAGCGCTGACCTGGCTGCGCCACGCCACCGATACCCAGGCTGTGCGCTGGGAGTTCGAGCAGATCCAGAATAACGTCCAGCGACAGGTGCGGCCGGGCTGGCATGTCTCTCTCAGCTTGGTTCCTTTTCCTGGGCTAAGAGCCGGACAGAGCAGGGTTGCCTCTGCTGGCCAGCCCGGGCAGGGGCCAGAGAGGCTGGCAGAGCTCCCCCAGCGGCGGCCTTGTGTTCCAGAGCAGCCGCATGTCTCTGGCTGAGGTCCGGGACCCCCACATGTACCGGCCCATCCTCATCGCCCTGCTGATGCGCTTCCTGCAGCAGCTGACGGGCATCACGCCCATCCTGGTCTACCTGCAGCCCATCTTTGACAGCACGGCTGTGCTGCTGGTGAGAGCCCTCCCGCGCTCCTGGGGGTCACACGCTGGCCCCGACCTCGGTGCCTGCCCTGAGCACCGGGACCCGAAAAGGTGTGGAGCTCCTGGGTCACACCTGTCTCTAAAACAAACTGTACGGGATGACAGAGCAAACCAGTTTAATAGAAACGTATAGCCGGAGGCTAGAGCCCTGGGGCTGCACCCCCATGAGAAACATCAGCCCCCCCAGCACCCTGTGCGGCTCAGGGTGGCAACAGCAGATGGCCCTGCCCAGGGAAGTGCTGGGCACACAGGTCCTCCGAGAAGCTGCAACTGTGGCTTCAGATCGGAATGCCCCACAGTGCTTAGAGGGACAGGGGAGCTGTGGAGGCAGGGACGGGAGCTACAGGCTGGGTCTGCCAGCCTCACGCACGGCTCCCCTCCCTACAGCCCCCCCAGGATGACGCAGCCATCGTGGGGGCTGTGAGGCTCCTGTCCGTGCTGATCGCGGCGCTCACCATGGACCTGGCCGGCCGCAAGGTTCTGCTGTTCGTGTCAGGTGAGCAGCCCTGCTGTGGCTCGTGTCCCCCTTTGACAGTGCCGCCGCCATGCAGGCCAGAGTGGAGTGCAGTGGGCCCAGGCCTGCCATGGGCCGGCTGTCCCACAGGAGAGATTGAGTGGGCTGTGGCACCACAGGGAGACAGGCCCCAAGCCTGGCTGAAGGTCCAGCCAGCGGCCGAGTGGTGTCCCCACCCCCTCATGGGCCAGCCCACACCTGGGGGCTCAGGGGTCCTAACCCTAAGGGCCACTGTGTGTCCACAGCAACCATCATGTTTGCTGCCAACCTGACGCTGGGGCTATATGTGCACTTTGGCCCGCGGGCTCTGGCCCCCAACGGCACTGTGGTCCTGGAGAACGTGACTTTGGGGGCCACGGAGCAGCCCCCGGCCACACCCAGCAGCTACCTCACCCTGGTGCCCCTGGTGGCCACCATGCTCTTCATCATGGGTAAGTGGCCAGGCAAACTGCAGGCACGTCCAAGGAAGGGGCCAGCCTGGTCTGTCTCGGGGATGCCCAGGCCTCCTGTGGCACGGCTAGGCAGACAAGGTGCATGTGTCCCCACGGCCCCACAGGCTACGCCATGGGCTGGGGGCCCATCACCTGGCTCCTCATGTCCGAGATCCTGCCCCTGCAGGCCCGCGGCGTGGCCTCGGGGCTCTGTGTGCTGGCCAGCTGGCTCACGGCCTTCGCCCTCACCAAGTCCTTCCTGCTCGTGGTGGTGAGTGCCCGTGCGCACGCGGTGTGGGGACCCCCAGGTCCCGTCCTGCCAGCCGACCCCCTCCTTGATGCCAGGATCCTTCTCTGACAAGTGACGTGAACCCCGTGGGGGCCCTAGCAGGCTAGCACTCGCTCCTCACCCAGAGGCCAGGAGCAGCTAAGATCCCCCAACTACAAGAAACAGGAACGAGCGAGGCACCGTGCCGAGGCCTCAGGCCACCTCCCAGCCCAGGAGGCCCCACCTCCAGCAGCCTGAGGCACCCCCACGCACCCCCATGAGGCCAGCTCTGCGGAGCCGTGCCTGGGACACCTGGTGGGACCACGCTGGGCTGGGCAGGCTGACGCACGGGTGGGGTGCCCTGGGAGTGCGGCAGGGTGAAGCAACGCTAGAGCAGAGGGCCACCCAGAAGCAGCGGGGCAAGGGAGGCCTGAGCAGGGCAGGGTCAGACGCAGGCCCCTCCGGCTGGTGAGACCGGTGAGTTTCTCTGCGTGACCCCGCCCCCGCCCTACACCCCCAGAACGCCTTCGGCCTGCAGGTGCCCTTCTTCTTCTTCGCGGCCGTCTGTCTGGTGAGCCTGGTGTTCACGGGCTGCTGTGTGCCGGAGACCAAGGGCCGCTCGCTGGAGCAGATCGAGTCCTACTTCCGCACAGGGAGGAGGTCCTTCCTGCGCTAGCCGAGGCTGCCGGGACACGCGCAGCGGCACCCCGCCAGCAGCAGCTCCCAGGAGGCCCGATGCCCATGATGCTGCGTGTGCTGAGACCCGCCAGGGAGGAGGTGGCGTGGGTCACAGGAGGGCACTCGTGGGACCCAGGGACAAGACCCTGCCGGGAGACCTCAGGCCTGGCTCCTGGCTCACGGTCAAGGGACTCTGTCCAAGAGCGAGGACAGGGCCAGGTGACAAGGTGGCCCCACACAGGGGTGTGGTCCCATCGCCTGTTCTGATGACTTGCCCACCACCAGGAACACTACAGACTTCAGGGGCCAGGACGCAGCAACCCGCGAGGTCACTGTGGTTCCGGCCCAGCTTTGGGGGACAGAGGCTCCAATATACAAACTGTTCATAATATTTATCAAAATAAAGAAACTGGACCTGCCCTCCACAGAGGAAGGTGTGGGTCTACTCCAGAGGAGCCTCTTCCCCGCCAGTGGCCAGGTCAGCAGGGCCTGCTGCCCCATGGGCCTCCACAGCCCTGCTGGACTGTGCCCCAGAAAAGGGGATCGGGCCTGCCCAGCCCTGTCCTTCCTGACTGTGACCTCCAGTGAGTGACTCTCCCGTGAGCTGTGGGCTGTGCACCCCCGTCATTCTGGGGACACAGAAGGTTGCAGGCAGAGTGAGCCTCATTTGCTGCTCAGGGTACAAACCCAGCCCCCTAAGGGAGGCACAGGAAGTCAGAACCCAGACACAGCCACAGGCCAGGCGGCCTAGTGACCACCCTTGGGGCTGCTCAGCCCCGGCCAAGTTTCCCCTCCTGCTGCAGCCCCTGAGGTGCAGGCAGAAGGAACCCCTGAGTCCCATGCCCGGGCCAGGAAGGGCAGGCAGAGTCCTTGTTCCCCCTGGAAGAAAGATGGGAAACACACACACACCACGCACACGCATGCATGCACGTGCACACACGCCACGAGCCTGGAGGGGGCCTGAGGAGGGCAAACCCAGAGCAACCTGAAGGCCCACGGCCTGCCAGGCCAGCTGCACTCTAATGCCCTGGCCCCAGAGCCTCAGCCTGCTGGCGCCTAGAGGGGCATGCTGACCGCAGCCCTAGCTGTGTCCCTAGGCAGTGCTGCCCAGCCCCAGGTGCCCCACCTGCACCAGCCCCAAACACCAGCAGGCCACAGCGTCCTCCAGGACACAGATCTAGGCACAGCCTGGGACCTGGTCTCCAGGAAGCATGAGCCGGTCCCTAAGCTCTGGGAGCTCAAGAGCAGGCCCTGCTGGGGACTGGGGGACCGGGCCAGCCCCAGAGGAAGCATGTCACACCACACACAGGCATGTGCTCAACAGCCACAGGCCAAGCTGGGCCACAGCTGAGGCCAAAGTCCCAGGACAGGAGGGCGAGAGAGCCCAGTGTAGGGTGTCAGGGGGCACTTCCACCAGGGGGCACTTCCTGGACACAGGCTGCCCCTGGGACCTGGCACGGGCAGCAGGCGGCTCTGTAGGGAGTGGCTTTCCAAGGCAGGAAGCTGCCCAGGCAGGCAAAGCTGGCAAGGGTCACCTCAGCCCTGGTGGTGGGGAGCAGCTATTGCCACCAGGGCAGGACCACGTGGGGGTGGAGGCACCCCCATAGGTATCTCACCCCACTTCCTTAGCACCAAGTCCAAAGCAGAGTAGGGCAGGGCCACAGGAGGTGGGCAGCCGGGTGTCCAAGGTGCCAGAGGACTGGGAAGGGAGTGCTCCCCACGGCCCCTACAGGACCGGCCAGGGCCCCCGCAGTGGGGACAAGGGATGCTGCTCCACCCTCTGCCCTGAGCACAGGTGACAGCGCTGCACTGGCCTCCACCTGTCCAGGAGCTGGGGTGCTCCCTCTGCTGGATGCTCAGCCCCAGAGGACTGGAGTAGGGGAGCCCCTCAAGCAGGCCCCAAGTGCACATGCGAGCTGCTCCTAGGCCATGAGTCTGCGGCACCCCAGCAGCCTGGCTGTTGGCCCAGACTGGCAGCACTAGGCCAGCTGGCCACCTTGCAGAGCTGCAACCCCCAGAGCCTGCGGGGTCAGGACATGTGCCGGGCTGGTTCTGGGAAGGGGACAGGCAGAGGACCCCGGGCACAGGGACACACACAGGGCCTCCTCCACACAAGCTGCCCAGAGCCCGGTGGTGGCAGGGAGGTGGGTGGCAGCACTGCCTCACAGCTCCCCCTCCATGGTCTCTGCCAGTTTCTCCTCATCCGCCTGCTGCTTCTGCTGCTGGATCCGGGCATAGGAGATGGCATCGCCCCTGGGGAGAGAGTGGAGGGTGCCCTAGAATGGTGGGCGTTCCACAGGGCACAGCCCCGGCAGGCAGAACCCACAGGGCCTTTTGGTTCCCTGGACAAAGGCCACTTCTAGGGGCACAAAGGCCTGGGCACCTCTAGAGTGGCACAAGCTGCCCAGATGCTGGGCTCCGTGGGTTCTGTTGCCAACCCAGGCTCTGCAAGAACAGGGTGACTGGCCGAGGTGCCCGGATGCAAGGATGCAAGACGGGGTCGCCTAGACACCCCCCTGACTTTTCCCACCTCCATCCCTGGAACACTGATCGGTCATGGCACTGCCTGAGCCTCCATGTCCACGCAGGGCCCAGAGGGGCCACTCTCAGCACGTCCCCACCACAGCCAGGACACCCACGCCCCCACCCTGTTGGACCACGGACGCACTTCTTGCCCAGGGCAGAGAGTCCATACAGCACCCCGGTGGCAAAGGCGACAGCATTGCCCAGCAGCGTGGTCAAGGTCAGGCTCATGATGATGGGGACAGTGGCCATCCTGGGAGGAGACAGAGGTCAAGGGTGCATGGTCCACCCCATAGGACTCCTGGGCTGCCCAGCTTCACCGGCTTGTCCCCAGACAACTGGGGGACCAGGAGAACCCCCATTCATCCACCAGACAGGTCCATAGCTGGGCCTCATGGGGCCCTTGAACACCCTGAACATGATCCGAAAGCTCGCAGCGGAGTGTCGCCAGGTCTGCGGCCCACAAGGACTTCATCGGTAACAAGTGGTCTGGTCCCCACTGCTCCCAAAGGCAGACGCAGTGCCCCAAGTCTGGGGTCCATCCCCGCCCACGAGCCCTCGGCTTCTCCAAGCAAAGTGGGTAAAACCTGAGAGATGTTGAGCTGGGCGAGGCCAGGCACGCCGGCCACCTAGCACAACCCGGGCCAGCACAGGCGCCAAATAAATGCGCCTTGCTCACGCTGCAAAACCAGCCACCGCGTGCAAGTGGGGCTCCCGGGCCAACCCCAGGGACTCAACCCCAAGTTGCAGGGCGCTACCTAGTGGTGGGCCCGCTTGGCCCATTCTCGAGCTGGCACCTACCCACCACAAGAGCCCCAGCTTCCCAGTCTGGCTCCTGGGCTGCGGGGTGGGACAGACAGCCACAGCTCTACCGCACTCCCACCGGTCTAGGGGATACGTGTTCAGATCTCAGCCCCCCCAAAGTCCCGTCCTCCACTGGAAAGGGGACTTAAAATTTTCATTTTTCTTCTTTTACTTTATGGTAGTATAGGGGGCGGGGAGACAGCTCCGTGCCTGGCAAGTGCAAGGTCTGAGTTCAAACCCTGGTCCCGCCAAAAAACAAAATGAACAAACTTTATGGTAGTGTAAAAATTAATGGAGGAACCATACAAATCACAAGGAAAGGCCAAGACCACAGCAGGAAAAAACTTATCTACCCAAGCTAAAGGCAAAGCACAGGCTAGAAAAATATGGGCAGGAGATATAACAAAGGATTATGAAACGTTTAATATAGAAAACACACAGGACTCGCTAAGCAAATGCTGGGGCTCTAATCATTGAAAAGTAAACCAGGGCTGGGAAGATAGCTCCATGGTCTCAGTGTCTGCCTAGCAAGTGCAAGGACCCAAGTTCAATCCCTAGTACCACAGGCCATGCTGGCCCCAAAACTGGAGGTATTGGCTCACACCTGTAATCCCAGTGCTGGGGAGGCTGAGACAGGAGGATCGCTATGGGTCTGAACTGCATAGCAAGACCCTGCATCAAATAAATAACTAAAAGAAAAGTAAACCAGAAAATGTTCGAGTAGAAAAATGCAATTAGAACACAGTAAAATAGTTCACCCCTTACTTAACAAATACAGATGCAAAGCTGGTACCAGCAGAGGGCCAACGAGGCCATCCAGGCCACTGAGGCAGAGGGATGCCAGGAGGGCCTCCTTGGGAAGCAACTGCACACATGTATTAAAATCTTTTTAATGACTATTACCCTTGACCCGCTCATCCCATACCCGGAAGTACATCCTAAGAAACTTATCAGAAATACATAAATCAGTGCCAGCCTGAGAGCTCAGCGGACTAAAGCGCCAGCTCAGGCAAAGCACAGCGGCAGGGGTTCAATCCCCAGCTTGCTGTGCCAGCCACACCCTGAGATGATGGTGATTGAGATTGGGCCTGCAATCCCAGCACTTGGGAGGCTGAAAACAGGCGATCCTGTAAACCCTATCCTAAACACAGAAAAAAAAAAAAAAAAAAATACATAAATCTGACCAGAGAAATGTTTGGTCACAGCTTGATTCATACCAATTAGCGAATTAAGAAACGGATAGATATTCCTATTATTAAAAATAACGTCAGCCAGAGGTAGTGGTGCATGCCTATAATCCCAGAGCATTCGGGAGGCTGAGGCAGGAAGATCACTGAGAGTTAAGTGCCAGCCTGGACTATGGAGTGAGAACCTCACTCAGTCATCATCATCATCATAATAATAATAATAATAATAATAATAATGTCATAAAATCTTTTTGAGGGTGATATGAAAATATTTTTTAACGTATTTAGTACAGGGTCTCACTACACAGATCAGACTTGTAGTGATCCTCCTGTTTTCAGCCTCCCAAGCACTGGGATTACAGGTGTGCCGCCATGCCCAGTCTCAATGGCAGTCTCAGCACACCCCAGGGGGCAGGGCCAGCCCAGCACGCTGGGGATCAAACTCCAGTCCCTGTGCCTGCCTAAGCAGCCCCTTTAGGCTGCTGAGCTGTCTTGCTGGCCCAAATAATGTTTTTATCATCACACTAACTGAAAAAAAATACGAAGGTACGAAGTTGTTGATAATGGTTACAACTGTTAAAAACGAACCTAAGAAATGTGTGAATTCAGACAGGCAGGGTGCACCCCACTCGGACACAGGGACTGAGGGCCTGGGGCGACATCTTTCTGTTTTACAAACTGATTGAATGAGTTTGGCAAATGCACATTCAAAACCCAAAGGTGTGGCGAGGCCCACGGGTGGGTACCCTGGGCCCGGGATTCTTGGGGATTTGGACACAGGACCCTGCTGCAGACTGGGCCCCTGCAGCTGGCCTCCGGCAGCCCCAAGCATCTGTTGTCTGGGTTTAACTCTTGGCAATGGGGATTGAGCCCAGGGCCATCGCACTGAACTGCACCTCCAGCCCTTGTGTCTTTTATTTTGAGGCAGGGTCTCGCTAAGCTGCTACGTTGCCAGGGCTCCAACCTGCACCCCTCCTGCCTCAGCCTCCCCATGTGCTAGCAGCTGCCACGTGGCAAGAACCTCGCTTGAAGATAGCTAGGTAATACGGATGAACATTGCTCTCCGCAGGCCTCCCACGCGGGCCCTGGCCCGGGAGTGGGTTAAGCTAGCCTTGAACGTGGTTCAGGGCCCTGGCTCTGAGGTGAAGGGCCACATGCTCGATGTGTCACAGGCAGGAAGATGAAAGCAAAGCCTATGTAGAGAGCAGTGGCAACTGCTGTTCTTCAATCCGTGGGAGTCCCTCGTGTCAGGACACCAAGGTGGCGCCTGGCCTTTCGAGGCTGCCCACCACCTCCAGCCAAGGCCCGATCCCCTCGGGTCCCCTGCACATGACGCCTGTCCCACATGCCCGGAGGGCTGCACCTTCAGCCGCTGGCATCCCTCTGTCTGCTCCCCGCCCCACCAGCACCCCTCACCCGCAGTAGAAGACAGCCTTCTGCCAGGAACGCAGCCGGTCCACCCTCTCGGCCACCGTGTTTGCAAACTCCACAAACTGGCAGCAGAAGGGAGCCTCACACAGCAACAGGACGAAGGCATTCATGCTGTGGGAGACAGGCAGGAGGGAGGCACGGCCACGATGGAGGGGGAAGCCCCATGCCACCTCCCCACCGCCTTCAGAGTCTCTGCTGGGCACCTCTGCTCCCAGCCCTCCCTGCATCAAGCCCCCTTTAGGGAAAAGCCAGGGAATCTGGTCTCTTTGCCTTTCTGTGACACAGAGGACAGACCCCACTGCCAAAGGGACAGCCATCAGGAACACTGGCAGCCCTGCAGCTGTCAGTGCTGTACCCACGGTTGCCAATACTGCCACCACAGCGAAGGCCACACAGTAGGAGAGCAGACACTGGGCGACCAGCACTCATAGCCACTGATGGCTGGCCCACACCCGATGTTACGGGGAGTCCTGGGCTGGAGACACAGGGGCGTGGGAAGCCCACACGGGAGAGAAAGGTGCTCAGAAGTCCTGTGCCCCAGCCCGACTGCAGAGCAGATGAACCACTGACTGGGGACCAAGGGCCCCACTTGGGCTGCTAGTTACCCACCTCGAACCCAAACCCGAGCCCCGGCCAGGCCTGTCAGCGCCCAGCTGGGAGGAAAGTGTCCCTGGCCCCGCTGACAGGCACAGGCTCAGGATGTTCCCCCGTCCCCACCGCTGCTCACCGGCCTGGGGCCACACAGTCCTCCACGGTGCGCAGCACAGACCCACCTGGGCCTCCCTTAGCCAGGCCTTTCCCAGGGCCAGGGCTTCCGGAGCCTTAACTGAGAACCCAGTAAGGGCGTGGAGGCACTCCCTGGCCCACCCCTCTCCAGAGACCTCCACACTGTGGGTATGGGAAGGAGGAGACCTGCACCGAAGCCAGAGAGCCACAGCCTCAGACCCCAGCGGGGCGGCACTCACAGCATCCACACGCCGGCTGCGATGTTCAGGGGGTGGATCGTGATGCAGCTGAAGAGGCCGGAGACGGCGCAGGCTGGAAAGGGCAGACGCGGCAGGCGTGAGCCGGGAGATTGCCGGGCACCTGGACATCCTCTTTCCATCACCAGCTGTGGCAGCAGGCTGCAACTCGGACAGGGGAAGGGCCAGGGCCAGCCCCAGCCCCAGCCCCAACCCCAGCCCCCAGCCCCCAGCCCCCAGCAAGGCAGCAGCAGGGCCCACTCTGAACCAGAGTGCCACCCTGTCACCCGGCTGTGTCCACACCCACCCCACAGGCTGGGGAGGATTACAGGAGGGGGCTGGGGCTCTGCCTAGATCACTGCCTCAGTCAGGGCCACCTGTCCCTGCACCTCGGGCTGGCCACACAGAAGTTCTCTGACTTGGGAAATGTGGCCTGGATTTGAGTTGGGATAAAAAGTGTCTCTTGTGCAGACAGGTCCAGGCAGTTCTCTCCTATACGTGGGGTCTCCGCAGCCCACATACCCACTGCTAGGACACCATGGGTCCAGGACAGGCACCGGCCGGGGCTTCTCCATGCCGTGAAGGCAGAGCCGGCAGCCCTTCCTTCTGTACCCCCTTACCACCCCCACCACAGCTCTCGATGGGTCTCTCCAGGAGCTCGGGCGTAGGTGCTGGGCAGGAAGCAGGCCTAGGCCGTTGCCAGGGCAGGCGGGGCACTAGCCTTCAGCAGCAGCAGTTAGCGCTGGGTCATTAAACTTGCAACAGTTCTCCTGCACCTGATCCTCCACCAGGGCCTGGAATTCTGCCGTTTTCCACTTTCCTGTGTAACCCTACGCAGGCGGCAGGCCATGGAGACCAGGTGAGGTGAACTGCCACAGAAGTCCTACGCAGCCTTGGTAACATTTGCCTTGGGCAGCTAGGCTCCCAGGTGTGGGGACAGGAGCCGTGGCCTGCGTGTGGCAGGCCCTAGTCCCACCTCAGGGCCTGCAGAGTCAGCATCTCGCCTGCAGCCCCCATACTTTCTGCTGTCCTCCCTGGCCAGCCCCGGGGGATCAGGAACCAACCCAAGCCAGCAGGCTCCAGCCAGGAGCCTGTCAACGACAAAAGGCTGGAGGACTGCCCTGGTAGTGTCTCCAGATTCTGTCCCCAGGCTCCTTTGCCACTGCGTCCAGTTGCTGGACAGACCCTCATGGTAGAGGAGGGCAACCCTCTCCCAAAATGGCCAGCTCCCTGGGGACCCGCTCCACCTGGTGTGCTGCCCGCTCCTGGCATAACACACTACCAGGATGCAGGTGCCCAGAGCTCCTCCAGCCTCCCTGTGCCCTCGGCACAGCACCCGGGCTTTGAGAAACACAGGACCAGACCGAGGGAGGTGACAGGCTCAGGCCACGACCAGAATCGCGGCCCTGTGCACTACCCACCACCGCTGCGCCAGCACTGTGCACTGGAGTGCGCCGCGAAAGCGCTAAGGACATTTCAGACTCCCAGCGCTCCTGAGTCAAGAACCTGCCTCAGGATGGAGCCCCGGCCACGGCAGCGCACCCTCGCCCGCTGCTCCTGCTGAGGGGTGTTCTGCCCACCCCTGCCCAGCCGCAGCCCCTGTGCCGGGGAAAAGAGGATCCTCTGTCACCTCCCCTCCCCAAGACCCCGCTGTCCCCTGTCTCCAGGGACTGGCAGTGGGGGGCGGACAGGAAAGTGGCGCCTGTTCGGTGGACTCAGCCCGTGTCCCTGTGATCGGGGGCAGCGGGGTCTGGCAGAAAGGAGCGCCCCGGAGGGCAGCAAGAGAGAGGCCCAGGCGGGCGGGGCAGGGCCACCCCTGGCCCTGGCCTGGCCCGCAGAAACTTCTCGCAGGGGCCACACCGCCCTCACCAAGCACAGCTCGGCGCGAGGGAGGGGAGGAGACGCCGTCTCCGGCCCCTGCCGACCGCGCCCCCTGCGGGTCCAGGCTGCACCCCGGGACGCTTCGAAGACCCCGGCCGCGTAGTGCCCCCACCGGGTACTCACAGACGGCGCCCAGCACGCCCGACATGCGGCATAGCCAGCGGTACCACCACGTCATGCCCTCCTCCTGCGCGGGCGGCGCGGGGCCCGCCGGCTCCCCCGCTCCGCCGGCGCCGCTCATAGTGCCCGGGCGCAGCCCCCGGCCGGCACAAAGAGCTAAGTCCGCCCCGCGCGCTGCCTTGTGGGAAAGGATGTATTAGCATAGGGGGCGGGACTCGCAGCTCCAGTCGCGGGCGCCCGGGAGAGCTCTGGGCTTATTAGCATAGTGGGCGGGGCTCGCAGGTCACCGCGCAGCGCCCGAAGGTGGGGCCTTCCGGAGAGGTAGCCCCGGAGGCGAAGCCTTTGGGCATAAGGGGCGGGGCGATGACCACCTAGTGGAGTAGAGGGGCGGGGCTCATTAGCATAGAGGCAGGGTTAGTACAGGGCGGGGCTTTGCGGACAGCTAGCAGGTGCGCGGCAGGTGCCAGGTGCGCAGGCCTCAGCAGCCAGTCCCCGTTAGGAAGAGGACAACCAAAGATGGCCAGGCTCAAGCCAGATAATCCGACTACAACAGAGAAACTCTGCCTGAGGCAGGTTCCCTGTCAAGCCAGGTTTGGACAAATCACAGGAAGAAACACCAATCGGGCCTCCCGCTTCCTTTATTGGTACCTGACAGGCTGGGAGCGACCCTTCTCTGCCGTCTCCACCTCCCACCCCTAGGTTTGTACGCACTGAGAATCCCCGAGACCTGCTTCAGTTAAGGTGTGAACGCACTTCCAGGCCTGGTGAGACCCCTGACAGGGGCTCAGGAAGGGTCAGGTACCCTCCCTTCCCTTCTGCTGCTTGGAGAGACCGCTAGGGCGGGGACCCCTCCAGCACCCGCGAGTGCACGGTCCAGTAGCGGCCTCGCATTCCCGCACGCCCCTCCAGGAAGTCCTCGCTTAGGTCCATCTCAGCCTCGCTGCCCTCCGACTCCCAGTAGAGCACCTGCTGCCCACGGAAGGTTGTGGTCCTCGCGGTGTGGAGATCCCGGATCTGGGAAGAAAAGGGCAAAGGTCGGGATGATGGCACCAGAGAGAGCCCTGGCGGGGACCCAGAGGCCCAGGGACGTTGTGCACTCCCGGCTGGACTGGTCTACTTCCCCCAGCAGGGGCACAAGGCACATCTGTTGAGTAAGTGAGGGACATTTTTCCTGTTTTTTTCAGCAATGGTTCTGAGATTTGCGGTCTGAAGTAAACTGAAGGGGTCCCCTGGGCCCAGTCCCCCATCTCATCTCCAGGGCCAGCTGTCCCGAATCATGGACTCAGCCACCCCCTCCCCACGTCTGTCCTGATCCAGATGTCCTCACTGAGATGGAGCTGCCGTTGGTCCCAGTGCCCATGGCGGTGACGAGGACGTGGAGGGCAATGCGGGCGTGCGGAGCCACGTTGATGAAGACCCTGCAGCTGCCCGCAGTCCTCCCATCTGGACGCAGTCGGGGGCTCACGATCTCACCTCGGGGTCCAAAGAGCTGCAGGTCACATTCTGCACGGGGAACAGATGGTAGACCAGTGTGGGCCACCTCAGGGACACAGGGCCCAGGCAGCAGGGGACGGCAGGGCAGCTCCCGCACAGTCCCAGGGACTGTGCGGGAGGGGACGTGTTGGCCCAGAAGTCACATCCCAGGGCTCCAGGAAGAACACCCTGCTTTTACCCCATCTTAGCGAAGGGGCTTTAGACAAGGACCTAAACGCCCCAAGCTCTGATCCCATCAGGGGCACAGGAACGTGGCACACCCTGGACAGGTGAGCTTTTAGGGGGCGTGCAGAAGCTACAGTGAGCAAATACTTTACGGTGAACCCGGCATGGAGGCCGGGCTCTGCCGCGCTTGTTGTGAGTGCCAAGAGCCCGCCTGCCCCGTATATGGTCCTTGAGCTCCCTCTAGCCTGTGCACGCTGAGGCCAGGAAGGCGGAAGCAGTAGGAGCAGGGCCCGCAGCACAGCTTCCTGCCGAGGCCGAGGCCGAGGCCGAGGCAGGTGGTGCCGGGGCAGAGGGTGGCGCGCTACACTTCTGCAGCAGCCAACCCCCAGTACCACTTTCCATGAGGCCCGGGAGACCCCAAAACCTCTGCAACTAGGTGGCAAGCTTCAGCCACCTTGGGCTGCTGGGAGACAGCGAGCCCCAGAGGCAACCAGAGGCTGCTCAAGATGTCATTGTCTGTCCGAGCAGGGTGGGGTAGTGGGCACCTGCGAATGGTGGGCATAGCCACACATAGGGAGACCAGTGCTTGGGAAGCGGGGAGGCAGCTCACAGAAGGATGCTAAAGGCCCTGAGGGACAAGGACAGAGGACAGTGGCCAGAGGGATGGAGAAAGACCTGGACCCCACGTCTCGCACCCACCCATGGCTGGGGGGCCCAGACAGGAGACCCACAGCCTCGTCCGGAAGCTCATTCCAACTGCACACCTAGGCCAGCCCTGGCCAGCTCCCAGCATGCCTTGCCTGGTCACCCTGGGAAGCAGGGGTGAGCCCAGCACCTGTGATACCTCTGTGGACAGCTCCTGGGGCAGGCTGGCTCTTGTACCGCAGCACTACTCCGCCATCCGGCCGCACACAGTGCTGCCTCACCACCAGGGTGTTGCCTTTGGAGCCAAAGATCTTTCCAGTCAGGTTCCTGCACAGCTTCCTCCAGGTGAGGCGGCCCCAGAGCAGCAGGGACTCCCCTAGAAGGCGGCGGGGTGTGAGACCCCACCCCCGCCCCCACCCGCAGGTCAGCAGCTGCTGCGGCGCTGAGGCAGGCTGAGTTGAGACCCAAGTCTGACGCCCCTCTCACTGGCTGTGGGACGCTAAGTGGGGGGCGTGTTTCTGGCTCTCTCCCAGCCTCAGGGTCCCTGTCCATAAAGCAGGGACAGTCGTGAGCTGCTGTGACAAAGTGTAGGAAGGCACAGGAGTGTCCTGCAGAAACCAGGCACCCTCGAGTGGCGCTGGCACCTGCCAGCCCCGTAGCTGGCAGCAGTGGCCCTAGATGCACCTGCGCTGCAGTTGAGGGAACTCTCGAGGACCTGGAGCACCACCGCCTCGCCCAGGGGCCTCCCAATGGCCACCACGCAGTCTGCCTGGCCGGAGCCTCGCATGCTGATAGTTCCCGTGGGCTCCAGGTGCTGCCTGCCACAGGCGCCTGCAGAGGAAGCGGGAGTGGGGTGAGCAGAGCTGTGGGGTGCCCATTAGTGCAGGGCAGGGCTTTCCCTGATGTGCAAGGAGGGGCTTGGGGCACCCCAAAGGAGCTTCCCTGGGTCTGGAAGGGGGCTGTATGGTCAGTGTATCCTCCTCCAAGGACAGAGTGGCTTCCAGGTACTCCCAACCAAGGGGACCCCTGGGTCCTCATAGGTTCCTTGGCCCCTCCTGCCACCAGCCTCCCAAAGGAAAGAGCCAGGGAACTTAACTGGACTCTACTGTGCTGTCCTGAGGCCCTGGAGGCTGAGAACCCGGGGGATCTGGCATGCCCTGGGCTGGGATCTGAGGCCACGCCAGAGTGATGCCAGCAGCGGCAGCCATGGGTGGGCCTAGAGTGGTGGCATCCTCGTGAGGTGTCGGGCTGGGGGCTCCCTGCCCCGTACAGGGCCCAGCCCAGCACCCCTGCACTGTTGCTGGCCTGGGCAAGTGGTGGCAGAAGCTGGCTGGTAGGGGCACCGGGCCCTGGGGTCCAAGGCAGGTGTCACGGCGGCGTTGCATGCCGTCCCCACAGGAGGCAGAGCACTGCGGGGAGAGGGAGGGAGTCACAACTGACCGGCCACAGGCCAACGGGGACAGCAGGGGCCACGGCCACATGGGCTCAAGAGCAAAGTGGCTGACGGGCAGGTGTGTCATTGTACAGCTCAAGCACTGAGGCTCCGGCTGCTGGGAGGCCAGCTGCAGACTCAGCCCGGCCCCTCCCCTCAGGGCCCCCACACGCCGCATCCCCAGGGGAACCGAGTGCCGACGGCAGCGCCTACCTCCGTCCAGGGGCTGACGTGCCACCGGTAGCCACAGTCAGCGATGAAGCAGGGAACGCTCGCCTGTGGCCGTGCCAGAGCCGCACAGAAGGCCTCGTCCACCTCAGCGTCCCGGCCCCAGGCCGGCCGCACGCAGGCCACCACACGTGTCGCGGTGCCAAGGCCACAGCTGGTGGAGCATGGGCCGAGGGACAGGACCTTCCACCTGCCGGGATGGAAGACCCACGCTGGCTCCACCCTGGCTCCTTCGGCCCCCGGCGCACAGGTTTGGGGCCGGGTGAGGGGAGACTCGGACAGACTCCCTCCTGGCCAGGGACTGGTGCTCGAGGGCTCGGCAGGCAGAGGCCTCCTTGTTGCCAGACACCTGTTCCCCTGCAAAGTGCTGGCTGGCAAGACCCAGGCAGGAAGCCCCGGGGCAACAGAAATAGCTGCACTCCCCATGGCCTAAGGCTGTCAGAGCCGGAGTTCCCGCGACCCGTCCTGCCAGGTCGCTTGGAATTATTCAGCAAAGAGCAGTGGACGTCTTTCAGAGCCCAGATGGGAATCCAGGTGGCCTGCACTGCGGCCCAGGCTCTCGACTCACAGCCTGCAACACTGCCCCTCAACCCTGGGCCTTCCCAGGGCACCAGGGTGACAGGGGGGCCAGCGTCCTCCAGGTCCCCGCTGGTCTCAGGGACGGCTGCGCGGTCCTTTGGGGGGGCTGTTCTGTGCACCGTGAGAGCCAGCAGCGCCCCTCCCCACCATGGGACTACTAACGCCTGTCGGTGCTGGCACACGCCTGTAATCCCAGCACTCTGGGAGGCTGAGGCAGGAGGACTGCCAAATTCAAGCCCCGCCTGGGCAACTAACTCATCAGTTTAGTGAGACTGCCTCAACATGCAAGGTAGAACAGAGATGAGAATGAAACTCGGTGCACAAGTCCTGGGTTCAATCCCCAGTATAGTTAAAAAAACAAAACCAGAAGTCACCAGTGTGCACGGGTCGGGTGGGGCCCGGCTCCCCAGGTAAGCCTCAAGCTCTGGGGGAGAAGTGTGGAACCCACGTCAGGACATCCCTGAAGGGTTAGAGGACAGCGAGAGGCCGGAGTGGCTCCGGCACCCCCCCCAAGGGGTGGCCAGACCAGCTCCGACTATTTGGGGGCCTTTAGCGTTAGGAGGGCAGCAGGATACGCTCTGTGTAGGAGCTGGAGGGACCACAGTGTCCCAGGATGGGACACAGCCTGAAGGAGGCAGCTTCCAACACGCAGGCCTGCAGGCGCCCTCTGGTGGTGGCTCTGTGACTCGTCTCTACTGGGGCCACTGCCCCCACCCTCTCCCACCTGCAGCGCAGGGCCCCTCAGCTCCCCACGAGACACTGCTGCCTTCTCGGCGTGGGGATCTCACCTTCCAAGCCCAGCACCCTGTGTCCTGTGCACTGTATAAGCCCCAGGTGTCTGCCAGGTGTCACCAGGTACCAGGTGCCCCTCGAAAGTCCTTCCCTGGGCACCCCCTTTCAGTCCCCTAGTGACTCTGCTCAAGGGACAGAGCACCCAGAACACCTGGGGGCATGGAGAGATGGCATGTGCCTTTCTGGGGCAGTGGGGCCCCGCGAGGCTCTGGCACTAGGCACCCCACAGCTCCGCAGCTATGCTGCCTGGAGCTGCCGCCCTGTCTGCCCCGGTCCCCTGCGGCATCCCTTCTGCTTGGGCGCCAGGAGGGCCAGCACGTGCGCCTTGTTTGTTTGCTGGCTCCAGAGCAGCCCTTGGGCATGGCAGACGCATGTGAAGAATGGGCAGGGAGGAAACGCTCCGGCGGCCCGGCACCCACAGCGCCGGGGCCCTTCCCTGCCTGGGCACGCAGGAGGAGGGTCACAGCGCTCCAGGACGCATAACACCCCCGCCAGGTGCCTCCCCGGCCCCTGCAGGCTCCCTGCCCTACTCACTGTGCGGGGCACGGGCCAGCCTGGCACACCTCCCGCCGGCTCACAGGCCTCCTGGCCACGTCACACAGTGTCTCCTGGACAGGTGCCCCAAGGACAGGGTCCATGCACAGGACGCGCAGCTCCATCAGTCCTGCAGGGAGGAAGGAGGGGCCCTCACCCTGAGAGGAGGCTCGACGGGACCACAAGACACGGCTCCCTGGACAGCTCTAGCGGACAAGGCCCAGGGAGCCCGAGACCTGGCTCTGCCGCTTACCTGCTGTGCAATCTTGGGTAAGTAACTGAACCTCTCTGAACCTTGGGTATTTCTATTATACTATGTACTTGCACAGTCAAACAGATGCTAAAAGGGAAGTACGAAGTGCCTGGCGCACAGTAGGTGCTGCTGCTATGGAAAGACAAGGAAAGAGCGTCTCTTCCCAGGGCTGGTTGCTTGCATCGCTCCCTTAGGAGCAAGTCGGGCTAGTCGCAGCTGGAGACGCGCTGAGGCTGGACAGCACATTGCCCAGGCGCCAGGCACCGTGCGCATCCTCGCACCCTTCGAGAAGGCTGCTACGGAACTAAAGCTTTTAAAGCCCCAGCAATGACAGACGTTGAGTGAGGAGATGGAGACCCCTGAACCTGTGCCCTTGGTCGGGATGTGAAATTCTGCCATGCAAAGAGGTAGCCTCCCAACACACAGGGGAACGACCTCGGGATCGGGCAGCGCCCTCTCCTGGCCTCTGGGAAGAATGCAGCCCACGTGGGCTCCACCCATCTGGGGGCCCTGCAGAGGTCGGATCCACACAGACAGGAAGTAGAACATGGGTGCCCCGGGGCTGTGCATGGGAGCCAGAAGTTGGCATTTCGTGGGGACAGGTGTTTAGTTTGGAACGGCAGGAGATTTCTGGGGATGCAGGCCTGGAGGCAGAAACACCCACAGGGCAACCAGTGCGCTCGCCGCTGAGCGGCCAGGTAGGCGTCTCCTACCACACCCAGAAGCGAACACCGAGGACCTTGGGTGGCTTCGCTTCTCTGTGTTGCCGGTCATCTCTTGCACCCCTGCTAGCCATAAGGGACAATGGCCAGTGCCAGTCCCACTGCGTGTTACTGTCTCTCCCAAACTTTCACCCAGTGAACCCCAAGAACAGCAGGGGCTCCGGGCTGCGGTCCCCTTGTCTGTCTGAGCCCCGTCTGCATGTGGCTTGAGTGCTCTAGGTAGGGCCACTGCAAAGGCAGAACGCAGGCAGGTGAGAGAGCTGAGGCCCGGCTGGCAGCTGGGCACATCCCTGGGACCCTCACCTTGCCCGCAGGAGGCGGAGCACAGCCCCGGCACAGGTGTCCACACGGGTGCAGCTGGAGCCTCCTCCTCTGGAGCCGTGGCATGCAGCTGTGGGGCGTTGAGGGGTGGGTCCAGGACAGGACCTGGACAGAGGGCCCTGCTGCTCTTGGGAGACCCACCTCCCACCCCGCCCCACCTGTCACCACCACCGTGCCCACGTATGTGCCTACCTGGGCCTCCCTAGGCTCTCCAACAGTGGCAGGGGCCTCTGTGGTGGTGGCCAAGAGCTTGGGAACACGAGGGGTTTTGTGAGCATGCCAGTCCAGAGTTCCATGGGCCACACGGGGCCAGGGCTGGCCAGCTGCTGGCCTGAATGCAAGGCCCTCGACCTCGGGAACCTGGATGCCAGCTGGAGCGGAGAGCAGGGCCTCTGCTTCCCTAACTGGCTGCCCTTTCCAGAGGATCTGCTTACTCTGTGGCCCCGAAGCACCTGCTGCCGACCGCGCTCCCACTCCGGCATGCAGGACGGCGGTCTACGCATGCTCAAAGCCAAGCAGGACCCAGGAACCCCAGCCACCCTCTGCCCAGCCCACTCACCGGAGCCCAGGCTGGAGGGCATGGCGTCTCGACACAGGGCTCTGCAGCAGGTGGCATCCCACGGGTGGCACCAGGCCCTGCAGTCACTGACGGGCCCGGGCCACCTGCCCCCTGCACACACGTCACACCGGGAGAGGCCGGGCCGGTTCCACAGGCCGCCGCCGTACGCAGGTCAGGCTCTGACACCTCCTGCCTAAGGACAGCACGGGACTGTCACCAGGGGACCTCACCAGGCTGCCCCTGCACTGACTGCAAAGCAGCTCAGCTGGGGAGGGGTCCCCAGATCTAGGAGCCCAGTGTGGGGATGTTCTGTAGAGTGCCTGCTGGGTCGGCCGGTGGCTCCACCAAGCAGCGCCTCCCAGGTCCCTGCGGTGAGAAGCATCACGCGGCAGCAGAGGCCGGGGTGCAAGGAGCCAGCCGGCTCCCCCTGCGTCCCACCCCAAGCCTGAGTCAGACCCCTGACCAAAGGATGGCAAAGGGCAGGGACCAGAGGAATCTGGGCCGTGGGCTCAAGGACGGCCAGGGGCTCGGGCTGGAGGGCTCAGCAGCAGCCACAGGCACGGAGGACAGGAGCGGGGCCGAGGAGGGGACGTCTGGGAGGTCGCAGCTTCCTGGCAGCGAGGGCTTCCAAAGCTGCACCACTGCCAGTCACTATCATGGAGCCCCGCCAGGGGACCCGGAGGCGACGGCACCCCAGAACAGAGCTCTACAGGGAGGCCCTGACTCCGCCATCACCTGCCCAGGAGGGGCTGGCCATTGCAGGCCTCCACAGAGGCTGGCTGTGGGCCACTGCTCTGACCAAGCCAGGCGGGGTGACCTCAGAAGGCAACCTCCACATAACACACGAGCCGCCCCACAGGCCTTCCCCACAGGAGAGCACTGCATGGACCGAAGCCTCCAGCTGGGCAGAGAGGGACAGAGTGGCAGCCATGGGCCAGGCCCTGGGCTGCCCAGGAGGACAGACACAGGCAGCAGGGTGATGCGCCTCCCTGGCCTGCACCGGGCCTGTCGCAGGTGTCCCCACAGCCCGGCCTGACACCACCACACCACCACCCTGCCCAAGGACAGCGAGTGCTACCCCTGTCAGGGACCATCTCGTCCCTAGCAGTGTGTGGCTGCTAATGGCCCCAGCAAGGCTGGTGCAGGTCAGCACTGGCTCCGGGCCCCTTGCAACCTCCTAGGCCCTTTGCTCAGATAAAGTGGCAGCAGGTATGGTGACAGCGAACAGACACTGTCAGAGTATCTGTCCTGAATCTCAGTCTCCCACTCGGGAAGTGGCGACATCCGTGGAGCCCACGGCAGGCTGACCTCGGCACTAGCCAGGGGCACACAGAGCCACATGCGAGGCCACGTGGGTCCCTGAGCCCAGCACTCACCACGGAGGGCAAGGCGTAGGGACACAGGGCTGTGGCCGGGCAGGGGGGCTGCGGGCTCCCTCCACACCAGCTGGCCTCCACCCACGTGTTCTGGGCCTGGTCCAGGCAGCTGTAGGACGCCCAGCGCATCCCTGCAAGGCGGAGCCAGGCTCGGGCCCCTCTGGGCGGGGGCCAGCGGGAGGCTGTGGGCGACCCTGCCCCAGGCCTCACCCACCCCACAGCTCACTGAGCAGGACCCTTGCTCTTCGGCCCACACTCACACTGCCTGCTGCTTGGGCTGGAAGTAGGTGAAGGTGATGTCCGGGCGCGCAAGGTCTCCGTACTCCTCACCGTATCGCCTGTACACCTACACGGGGAGACCCTGTTCTGTGGGTGCCCTAGGCCACTGCCACGGCCACCGGCTCCTCCCAGAATCCCTGGCACAGTTCATTCCTCAGCCCCATGTGGCCAGGCACTGTGGACAGCATAGTGTATGGGGCGCAGGCAGAGCTTCCCCAGAAGCAGGTCTAGGGGAGCTTGGAGCAGGGTCACCAGGCTTTCTGGAGCAGGGACAGACTGCAGCAGGGTCTCCAGCAGGGGCTGCCCAGGCCAGCATCCAGGGGAGCCCAGCGCCCTGGGAGTTTCCACAGTGAGAGCTCAGCCAAGGGCAGCAGGAAGGGACAGGATCCCAGGGGCTGGTGGCCACCTGCTGACCTGGCATGGCCTACAGAGCTGGAGGGAGCTCACCAGGGCACCTGGGCCCATGGCATTTGCAGAGGGGACTGGGCCCAAGACAGGAGCCCGCCTGGAAGAAGAGCCCACAGCCCACGGCACCGGCAGCGCCTGCAGCCTCCGTGCCCACACTTGGCTGCCTGTAGCAAACACGGGATCTGAAGCCACAGAAGTCCCAACCCACGGCACTGGCAGAGCACGGTGCCCAGACGGGGGGGGAGCTGCTTGACAGCAGGTATCAGAGCTCAGCACTCCCAGGCAACAGCAGAGCAGGAGGGCACCGCCATGCCAGGGCAGGTCCAGCTGGAGCCCAGCGTTCTCTAGGCAGCATGAGCCACGCGCTGACTTTGGGCCTGGCCAGCCACGTGGGGGTCATGCACAGCAGCACAGGGTAGGAAGGCCAGCCACGGTGAGCCTTCCTGGGTGCCCATAAACCTTGGCCAAAGAGGCAGGAGGGGCCAGCCTCTGCCCCATGCCTGAGTGTCCTCTGCACTAGGGCCTACTGTCCTGCTGGGCCCCGCTGCCCTCTCCTGGGAGCTGCCCCGCACAGACCCCGCCCACCCTTAGAGCTCCAGAGCTCTGCGCCCCCACGGCATGGTTCCCCGGGTGGCCCAGGCACAAGGGAGCGAGTGATTGAGCGGGTGACTGATGACAAGAGAACAAAGCCCCCACTGGCTGCCCCGCCTCTGAAGACCTGGATCTCCACGTCTTCTCGGAGGGCTCCCTGGAGACGGATCTCTTCACGGAGGGGCAGCCGGTCCTCGGTGAGAGCCACTCTGTACTCCACACGGCTGTCCTCCAGCGGGGAGGGGTGGGTGGTGCTGGGCGCGGTGCCAGCTTCCCCAGCCACCACGTACCGCCCTCGGATCCTCACCGCTGTCAGAGAGAAGGGGGCTCCAGCCCGGCCCTGTGGAGCGGGTCTCCCTAGCCTCTCCCTCCACACACACACCCCTCTGCTGTCCGCACCCCAACGCCGGAAGGCTTCCCTAGAGCCTGCTACCGTGCCCCACTTGGATCTTAGCGTGGCCACACCCTCTGTCCCTTCCTAGCGTCTCCACACACAGAAAACCACCTGTGCTCAGGGGCTCAAGGGCCAGGCGAAGGACCGCACAGCACCTGAAGGCCCCTGTGGCCCTGAGAGGTGCAGAGGCCTGGCCTCGGCCTGTCTCTGCCTGCCTCTGGCCCAGACAGGAGGCATGAGCCTCAAGGCCAGCTATGGACTTGGGCGGGGCCCGGGGTCCCCTGGAGAAAGGCCATCCTGGCTATGCCTGTCCATCAGTCACCCTGTGGAATGAAGCCCAGTAGAAACAGAAAACCCAGGTCCCAAGGGGCTTCCCAGCTTGCCTGGCTTTGTGCGAAAATCACGCCTCAGTGCGTGCCAGGGGCCAGGTCCCCGGGACACAAGGCCTCACGTCAGGGGCCACCCCCAACTCCCCTCCTGTTCCCCTTTCCCCCTCCTCCTCCCCAGCCCCCTTCCCTCTCCCTTTTCCCTTCCCCTAGGCACGTGTGGTCGTGAGGGTAGCCACACTCTGGGAGCTTCCGAAGTCTCCTGGTGAATTAGAAAACCAGGGCCATCTGGGGAACCCCTGGCACCACCACTGGGGTCAGAAACGACATCTCAGGGCCAGGGATGGGGGTAGCCTCGGTCAACTCACCCAAGTGCGTGAAGAGAGGCCTGCGGTTGACGATGTGCACTCTGGTCATGTTGGGAGTGATCGTCAAGAATGTGGTGTGTTCTAGGGAGAGGCAGAGCAGAGGACCCGGGGCCTCAGGCTGTTTACCTCAGCCAGAGCCAGCGGATCCCAGCGGCATTGATGAGGCTAGGGGGCCACTTCCCGGCAGCTGCAAGGGCACCACCCCAGCTGGGCGTGGGAAGCAGATCAGAAGGCCAGTGGGGTGCGCCCTAGGGAGGGGGGCTCCAGCCCTGTGTGACTGGCCATGCTGCCACTGGCCGGTGCACGTTGAGGTACACAGGCCCAGTCAGAGGTTGCCCAGGCCTGAGGTTCCTGCCTGCTCCAGTCACTGGTGGGACATCCCTGGGGGTTGCCCGCCTGTATGCACGATGCCTGTTTTCTCTGTGCTGCAGCTATGGGGGTGCAGGAGCATCATGGCCAGGGGCTGAGCCAGCCACGGCAGGGGCCACCTCGGGGAAGCTCAGGTCAAGACCTGGCGAGAGGCAGGCGCCCACAGAGCAAGCCCGCTGAGGCCCCGGGGGCCTGCTCCCTGCCCCTACCTCTGGCTGTGCCCCCTGTGAAAGAGCCATTGCGGGGGCTGCAGGTGCTGTTGTCCCCTCCACACACCTGGCACGCGTCCCACACCTGCCCAGAGTCCATCCTGCCGTCACAGCCAAACGTCTGTGCAAAGGGGCGGCAGAGGGCCAGGGTCAAAGGAGGAAACGTCCCCTCGCGCCCCAACCCTGCCAGCTTCGAGGTTCAGGAGGCGAGACCAGCGGGCTCACAGCTGTCCCCCAGGCCGCGGTGGGGATCATGACCTCAGCCACCTCCAAGTCTCCCCCATTTTTAGCCCTGTGCCCCTGTGCACCACAGACCTGCCCACGGCCTTCCGAAGGCACAGCCAGGCCTCGGGGCCACGAGGGTTGGAGGGACACCTGGGCCGGCCGCACACACCTACCCGGCAGATGCCCAGCACGCACAGGCCCAGGGTCCCGTCCTCCCGGGGGCCGCTGGGCACACAGCGGGTCCCGTCCAAGAACCTGTCTCCGCGCCTCACGATGAAGCTCTCCCCGACAGCCCAGCACACGTGTCTGCACAGAGCGTCCCCTGCAGGGCAGAGTGGAGGAATGCCCAGGAGAGGAGGGCTGGCGGGCGGGCAGGGAGCCAACTGTGCCCTGTGGGCCCTCCCCCGCCGGCTCCCTTACCTGCCTCCCTCAGCATGGGCGGGGGTCTCTACCCCAGCTGCCTGCCCTGCCTCCTACGGCAGCACCAGCCACTGGATGATGGGCCGAGGGCCCTGCTTGGCACCTCCCCGCCTTCTCCTCCCAGAATCCTTCTCCAGCCCCAGGGAGAGATGCTGTCACTGCCTTCAATTCCCAAACAGGAAAGAGGCTCAGAAATGGGGCCTCACTGCTTATGGGCTGGGAGGCCAGGCCGGGCTGGCCATGACCTGCGGGACGCCAGAGTCTGCCCTGCCCGGCCTTAAAGTGACAGTGGCCCAGGAAGAGGCCCAGCTCCCGCGCCGTATGACCCACCTTGGCTGTACTGCACGGCAGCACCCCAGTGGTAGAAGGAGGAGCCCCCCTGGGACAGGGGCAGCGGCTGGCCATCTGTCTCGGCACACTGCTCGGACATGAACTCCAGCTGAGTCTTCTCGCAGGCCTGGCCACAGTGGGTAGAGGACAGGCACAGGGGCCCCTCGTCACAGAGCCAGCACGCACCCCTCATGCGGGCCAAGACGTGGGTGACCCAGCCCCGGGCTGTGCTGTGGAGGCAGTGCCCAGTGCCTCTGCCTTTGTCTCTGCCAATGGGAAAGATCTAGAGGACTGGCACAGGACCCGGGGACACGGGCTCCGCCCTGGTGGCTGGGGCCTCGCCCCGCAGAAGGGGCCAGAAGGACTGGCAGGCTCTCTTTCCCCTTCCAGGCCTCCTGCCACGAGAGGACCCTGTGTCCTTCCCCGGATGACCCAGCTGCAGGACAGGCTGCCACCTGGGCAGTGTGGAGCAGCCCTCGTGGGCACAACCCTGGGGGGCCGTGGCCTGGAACTCTGGTTCCAGAACCAGGCAGAGCAAATGTCCCCATGCGTAAATCACCTTCAGTGTCGCAGCAGCCTATGCACACTGAGGCGGGCACTTGGCCCGAAGAAACAAGGACAGGGATCCCAACGTACCCCGTACCACTGGCAACAGACAGGAGGTGGCCACGGCACCCGTGTCCACCGGTGCACAAGGCCAAAGGACCCCCAGGCTGTCTGGCCACGTGGGGGCTTACATTTGGAGCCACGTGGGAGTGTTGGTCATGCAAAATGCAGGGGAATCTCACGCTTCGACACGGGTGACATCATGCTCTGATGTTCCATCCCAATTCACAAGTAAAAAGAACACCTCCCAGTGGTGGGTGGCACTGCAGGGGCCATTCCCACTGGCAGGGGACACTTCAGTGTCCCCTGCCAGTCACAAGTGGGATCCTCCTGCTATGGTCCTGGGGCCCCTCTCAAAAGTGAGACGTGACCCCCCCCCATGGAGGCCACCCAGCCCTAGGGTGAAGTCTCTGCGGCAGACCTACCTGAGTGTTACACATCTCAGCCTGCAGGTTGGCCCCGGCGCAGGCACGGCCCCCAAAGGCGGGCCTGAAAGTGCCGAACACGAGGGTGAGAGGGGAGCACTGGTCCTGCCCCTGGGAGGACTGACACCCGACGCACGGTACCTGGGGTTGTCACACCGCCGCCTCCTGGTGACTACACCTCCTCCGCAGGATCGGGAGCAAGGACTGCCAGGGCCCCAGCTGGACCAGCGCCCATGCACAGCTGCCACAGGCATCAGCTCCGCCAGGGTACAGCAGCGACCCTTGAGGCACCACTGCAAGACAGGGACGGTTCTGTGTCCACCGCAGGGGACACCAGCATGCACACACGGGGACCCCCATAGTGACCCTGCCCTCATAGGCTCCCCTATGCCTCCTTCTGCTTGGGACTAACATTAAAGGGCAGAGGTCAGGCCTCCAACAGGACAGACACAACAAGGGACTGGCCATCCGGTGAGCAGGAAGAGCCCAGAGAGGTCCAGGGTGGGGAACAAGTGGGTGCCAGGGAGTTCGGGCCAAGGCGCCATCAAGCATACATTTCTCTGTACAATCGGGCTGAAGAGGTGAGATGGGGCCCTGTGCCTGGAAGTGGGGTTCAGTATGCCCCGCTGTCCAGGTCAGCAGGAGCCCTACACTCACAGAACCCTCAGCCTCATGGGAACCACGCAGTGTCCCACAGGGTTTGTTCCGCAAACCTAGGGAGCCATGCAGCCCAGCCTGGAGGGCTCAGGTGGCCAGCAGGCAGGCCATACCCAAGGTGCCCCGGGAATTTTGCTGCCACCCTCTGGACCACTAGGTCAGAGCAGCAGCTCTGGGCCTCTCTTCCCATCCCTTCATTACTGACCTCTTGCCTCCTGCCCCAGGGCCAAGGGTCCAGGCTAACTCCTGCCCACACCTGCCCACGTCACACCTGTATACGCACCTATCACACGCCCCGAGTATACCCCTGTGCACTGACCGCATGTACACTTGGACGCATACACACCTGTGCACACACCTGAACATGCACCTGTGCCCCCAGCTGTGCACATACACACCTGTGCATACACCTGAACATACACCTGTGCACATACACACCTGTGCAGACGCCTGAACATACACCTGTGCACATACACACCTGTGCACACACCTGAACATACACCTGTGCCCACAGCTGCGCACATACACACCTGTGCACACACCTGAACATACACCTGTGCACATACACACCT
>PVKN010002452.1:0-42471 GCA_004027915.1 Capromys pilorides | reverse complement strand
TTTTAATTTTATTTATTTATTTATTTGTTTGCTTGTTGTGTTTGTTTGTTTCTCTATTTATTCATTTTGTGGCTGGCTCAGCCTGCCCTGGTGGTGGCGCTGGCGCAGCATGTGGTGCCAGGGATCGAACTGCAGTCCCCGCAGTTGCCTGAGCCCTCCTAAGCAGGCGCTTTAGACCACTGAACCATCTCGCCGGCCCCAGGATTTTCAAAACAAGAAAAATTTAACAATGGTTGTATTACATATTTTCATTATCAAATCTGTTTAACCAAGATTGTTTCAAATCTTCTTCTTCTTTCTTTTCTTTTTCTTTTTTTTGAGACAGTTCTCACTATCAGCTTAGGCTAGCCTTGAACTCACTGTATAGTCCAGACTAGTCTCAAACTCATGGCAATCCTCCTGCCTCAGCCTCTTGAGCACTGAGATTACAGACATGTGCCACCATGTCTGATGGCTGGTTTAAAATAATTTCCTCCTCCTCTTCCTCTTTCTTTTCTAACTTCTCTTCCTCCTCCTCCTCCTCCTTTTCCTTCTTCTTCTTCTTCTTCTTTTCTTTGTAGTACAAGATCTCACTGTACCCTAGGCTGGCTTCAACCTCACAGTGATCCTCCTACCTTTGCCGCTCACATGCTGGGACTACAACTATGTGTCACACACCTGGCTCTTTCTCTTCCTTTGGCTATCAGACCTCTCTTTCAAGTCATTAGGCAAAATATATCCTGACAAACATCAAATTTGACATTAAAGCAAACACAATTTTAATGCTTAAGAGGAATTAATCACAAAATAGCTACCTAAATAAAATTAGCAGGATGATTGCAGAGGATAATACAAATGGCAATTGTAGCATACCCCCTTGTTTTTTAAAATCTCTAGACCTTGCCATGATGTTGTCTAAATCTCTAGAAGTATTAAATAGCATACCCATTTTTATGAAAAATATATGTTTGTACACGTTCATGTGTGTACTCAGAGAAAATTCCAGAAGGCAATGAGCTTTTGGCCATTTTACTTTTTCTTTTTTATAATGAATATGTCCTAATTGTATGACAGTTTGATTTTTTTTTCTTTTTAAATACAAGCTGGGATGTTTCCAGAATTATCTTCGTTCTTTTTGGATTTATATTCTTTCCTCCTTGAAGCTTGCAGCTTGCTTGAGGTCTCCTAGGCTTGTGGCTGAGGCTATATCATTCATATTTGTGCCCACCCTCCCCGCAGTGCCCAGTGTACAGTGTGTGCCCACACACATTTGCACTGTGTGTCTGGATGCTACCAGCAGCACAGTGCCATTCTGGGTGCAAGGACCTGCATTCTTCCCATGGATTAAAGAGTTTAAGCCTATTACCACAGGTTTTAGCTCATGGTGAGTGCCCACAAAAAGTATCTTGGGAGAAACAGTGTCCTGTTACAAATACATCACCTTGAAAAAGTGAGTCACATTTCCCTAATCAAGGGACACAATTGCTCAGCAGTTGCCAACACAAATGCATGAATTTCATAACAAGTTAATATATTCTATCCAAGTCAATTTACATCCAGCTTCTCTTTTAAAAAGAGACAAATCCCATCTGTTTTTACTTAATGAAATGATATCTATAAAGAACATACTTGAAAAATAAAATCCAATTATGCTTCAATATTTTTATTTATTTCCCCCATGTCATTCCATTAAAATTTTGTGACAGATTCATCTTGCCTCAAGGACTCATAATGGCCTTCCTCTGAGGTAGGAGTTTCGCAGGGACCCTTTCACACTATTTCACGTTGCTCCCTGTTCTGTAAGATCCAAGTTAAAGTAGCATAAAATATAAATCATGAAAAGGCAAGATATACAATGAAAAATGATATGATTGTACCAATTTGTATCAGCCAGTTCCCAGACTAAAGCAAATTCACAATTTACAACAACCAATTTACATGAACTTGGGGGATGTGTGTGGCACCATTCCTTTTGTTTTGTTTTTTTGGGATAGGATCTCACTATGCAGTTCAGGCTGGCCTTGAGATCACTTTTGTATCCTAGGCTGGTCTTGAACTTGCACTGATCCTCCTGCCTCAGCCTCCCAGGCATCATTCTTTTTTTGGTGGGGAAATGTGATGAGAGACAACATCTATGTAGTACAAGCTGGCTTTAAATTCACTGTGTAGGGGCCAGGGAGATAGCTCCGTGGCACAAGTACCTGACTGGCAAGTGCAAGGTTGTGAGTTTGAACCCCGGTCCTGCCAAAAAAAAAAAAAATTAAAAAATAAATAAATTCACTGTGTAGACCAAGCTGGCATTAAACTTGCAACAGTCCTCCTGCCTCTGCTACCAAGTACTGGGATTACAGGCGAGTGCTATCACCCCTAGCAGAATGGTTCCTAAAACCACGGGATCAGAATTAAAGAAATAGAAAATTGGACCAGGCCCAATTTGGTGCTATGCGTTCACCAAGCAGAGGTTCTGGATTTTATATGTTAACTCAAGTGGTGAGGAATGCTCCAGTAGTTTTAGTTAAGTGAAATCTTCTTTTTTTTTTTTTTTTTTTTTTGATTTTAGGAAAGAGTCTACAGGGTGTTCAGGGTCTCACTACTAGATTGGACTCGTAGTAATCCGCCTGTTTACAGCCTCCCAAGAGCTGGAATTGCAGGCACGTGCCACCGTGCCCAGTCTCAATTGCTGTCTCAGCATGCCTTGGGGGTGGGGCCGGTTCGGCAGGCCCCTGTGCCTGCTTGCAGGTGAGTTAACTGAAATCTTGACCCAAAGGTAGCCTCGACTGGATGAAGCTTCTTTGTTACACTAGGGAGCAGAGCTACTCAATCTTTTTTTTTTTTTTTTTTAATTTTTATTTATTTATTTATTTGTTTGCTTGCTTGTTGTGTTTGTTTGTTTCTTTATTTATTCATTTTGTGGCTGGCTCAGCCTGCCCTGGTGGTGGCGCTGGCGCAGCATGTGGTGCCGGGGATGGAACTGCAGTCCCCGCAGTTGCCTGAGCCCTCCTAAGCAGGCACTTTAGACCACTGAACCATCTCGCCGGCCCGAGCTACTCAATCTTGGAATTGCTAATATAGCACTTCATCGTGGGGAAGCTGTCCTGTACATTTCAGGATATTTGGCTTTTGTGTCCTGTGTGTCCTAGTCACCCCATCCTAGTCCTGCCCAGTTTAGTGGTAGCCCTGGCCCCCACCCACTAGATACCAACACTGTTTTAGCTATAACAACCAAAAATGTCTCCAGGGGCTGACTTCAATCCCCTGGTACCATTAAAAAAAAAAGTTTAAAAAAACAAAAATGTCTCCAGAATTTCCCAGTTGTCGGAGGGCAAAAGCACTTCCAATTGACTATGGAGACAATTTTCCCCAAGGCTTAGGGATATTGGAATCAAAGAGCAGATTTATAGGTAAGATATTCTCATTCACCTTTTGCTATGTTCCCCAGGAGAAAGAAATACATTTGTAAGGAGGCTTTAGCTTCCTTGATGTGCTGCCCAGGGGGTGCCCTCTGCAGACCAGGAGCAATGGTGGAGACTGCTGTCATTAGTCAGGGCCACCTGAATTCAGAGGAGAAGATGGTCTTAAGAGTCAAAATCAGGTACTGGTGCTTTGTGTGCAAGGAAAGTGTAGATGTGGCTCTGTGGTCAACCGAGGAACCAAAGGAATAATCAAAGTTGTTTGACCTGAGGTGATTTTTGATATTAGTCTGTTGATTAAGTTTCTGGAACTGAAATAGATAGCATACTAAAGTTGAAGTTTTTTTTTTTTTTCTTTTTTTTTTTTTTCAGACAGGCCTTGAACTTACTGTGTAGCCTAGTCTGGTCTTGAGTTCATGGCAATCCTCAGCTTCCTGATTGCTGGGATTATAGGTATACATCACCACATCCAGCAATTTCTCAATCTATTGATTGCTTGATGGACTAATTAATTGCTTGTGGTACCAGAGACTGAACTCAGGGCCTTGCATACACTAAATACCAGATAATGCATTGGAGTTTTTTTTTTTTTTTTAATTTATTTATTCATTTATTTGTTTGCTTGTTGTGTTTGTTTGTTTCTTTATTTATTCATTTTGTGGCTGGCTCAGCCTGCCCTGGTGGTGGCGCTGGCGCAGCATGTGGTGCCGGGGATCGAACCGCAGTCCCCGCAGTTGCCTGAGCCCTCCCAAGCAGGCGCTCCAGACCACTGAACCATCTCGCCGGCCCCTGCATTGGAGTTTTGCTTCTGGTTTACCTCACAGCAGTACAGAGGGTTCCTGAAACATCTCTAGTTATTTCCCCATGTGTGTGCAGTAGGCTGGCACAGGTGTATTTCACGACTGACAGGATCTCCACACTGGCTTCATGTTCATAGAGTGAGGACTATTGTGGTAGGCAAGGCCAGGTACAGCCTCCAGAGCTGCTTCTATCTGCCAGTCCTGGAAACTAAAGGCAGCACCACACCCTTCAGATTGTGGACACCATCAAAGCCTTGAGCCACATAGCAGAGGTGATGCCAACACATCACCATTTATCTTGCTCTCCTGGCCTATGATGGAAGCAGTAATGGAAACTGAATCATAAGACATGCTACAAGCTGCAAGACTACCATAAGCTGCCCGGGTAGGGCTGTTAAAGGCATAGATCCTTCAGGAATGAAGAATGCCAACCAGCAGAGGTAAGCATTCAGGGTGAAGGAATTCAGTGGTGGAGCAAAGGGCCATCAATATCCACTACAGCCCCGGGACCAGTAGCAGAAAAAAGCTACAATAGTTATGAGTTTTTCCTTAATTTGATGTGAACATATTTGTATATATATACATATATGTATACACACATATATATATACATATATATGCCTATTTTTCATGCCCCTTCCTCTCCTAGTATTTAATATAACACGTGTTAATAGTACTTAATCTAATATCCCAGTACTTAAGTTACAGAATAGGAAAGGGCAGATGCAAATTAGACAGAAAAAGGATGAACATTACTCAAAAATAGGTAAAGAGATTTTGATATCCTTTCTGGGAGAGAATTAGTATGTTTTATATTATACACAGGATAGTATATCTTGCTAGGTAGAAGTACAATTTTGCTTTTGTCTTTAACTAGAGGTTAGGTATAGCTGGTTAAGAGTAGTCCCTAAGGGCCAGGAAGATAGCTTGGCAGTCTAACCACCTGCTTGGCAAGCGCAAAGACCCAGGTTCAATCACCATTGCCACAAGCTGTGCCAACCCCATGCCAAGCCAGCCAGGGAAAAAGGATGTGGTGGCACATTCCTGTAATGCCAGCACTGGGGAGGCTGAGATAGGAGTATCTCTGTGAGTCTGAGTTGCATAGTAAGACCAGGTACCAAATAAATACATAAATAAAAGATTTTAAGAAAAGTGTAGTCCCTAAGAGTTGGTATGCAATAATATTCAGCATCCCACATCCCCTCCTTTCATGGCAAACTCATCCATAGGTATTCACTGAGGCCTAGTTCAAGGACAGCCCCCATGGATATCATAACCCATAGGAGCTATGCAGAGGTACACAAGTTCCTTAAACAAAATGATGTTGTGCTTGTGTATAACCTCTACATATCCTCCTATATCCTTTAGATCAACTCTAGATTACTTATAGTACTTAATATAATATAAATGCTATGGTAATATTTGTGCTATATTGTTTAGGGAATAATGATAAGATAAAAAAAAACCTACACATGTTCAGCACAAGTACAATTTTTTCCCCAAATATTTCAATCCATACACAAGGTCCTGGGATAAAAAAAAAAAATTATAAATCAGCAATTGATTGGGACTCCACAGAAGCAGAACCTTTGGATACAGAGGGAACACTATATATATATATTATGTAAATAAATCCTTTACTCAAATAAGATAGTAAAAGTGTGCCACTTTGTATTCTCTTACCATGGTTAACAGCCAGAGACCAAGGTTATCACAGCTATAATCTATTCAGCCATAACTGATTTATTCACTCCTCCATCCAGTAATGTTTTTGCTACAGCAAGCTATAGACCTTGCCCTTATAAAATGTACTGGTTGTTCCTTCTCAATCATTGACCAAAACTGTGAATGTTGTCTCCAAGAGTAACTATCTCAGCTGGGCATAGAGGAACATACCTGTGATCCCAGCACCCTGGAAGGCTGAAGCAGCAGGATGGCACACTCAAGCCTAGCCTGGGTACTTTAGAGGGACCCTGACTCAAAATAAAAAAAAAATGGGTGTAGCTCAGTATAAAGGTCCTTGGTTCAATCCCCAGCACCACAAAAAGACAGTGTCAGGGCATCCATGTGTATAGTTGATTCCATAACATAAAGGTTTTTGTTTTTTTTAATGTTCTTTTCTTACTTAAGCCTATCTTTTTGCTTAAATAATTGGTTTCAATCATGTCAAGGTACTTCTGCCTAATATTTTTAGTTACTCTGATCTTCAATTTTGCTGTCTTTTTTAGCATACATTTTGCTGTACAAAATCTTTAAGCATCTGCAACCATGATGACAACAAAGAACATTGCCCTGAGGCCCACTCCAGTCACCCTCCATTGACATCTCCTACAGGCAGGGCCATTAATCATGCCTCATCCTCTGTGCCAGCAAGAGCTTCCTTTGTTTCTTAGTTAGCCAAATCCTCCTTCCCCTTCCCTCCTCTTGGCCACCTCTTCCCTCCAACTCTTCTCTTCCCTTTCATTCTACCCCACTTCCACTCTAGCAATATCAAATTCTTTTCATTTTCATTGCATCACATAGTTTATAATTGCATTGATAAGAATTTATTTGGTTGAAAGAGACACTTGCCAAGCATGGTGGCACAAGCTTGTAGTCCCAGCTCTCAGGGGGATCACAGTTCAAGGTGAGCGTGGGCTACATAGTGAGTTCAAGTCCAGCTGTCTCAAACAACAAACAAAAATGAAAAGGAAAGAAAGAAAGAGGGAGGGAGGGAGGGAGGGAGAAGAAGGGAGGAGGAGACAGAAGGGCTAATTTATTTTATTTATTTATTTATTTATTTTGCAAGACTGGAGATTGAACTCAGGTCCTTGCATTTGCCAAGAAGAGCTATTTTTTTTTTTTTTTTTAATATTATGGCTGGGATCAAACTGCAGTCCCTGTGGTTGCTTAAGCTTTCCTAAGCAAGCGCTTTAGACTGCTGAACCATCTTGCTGGCCCCCAAAAGTCATTAGCTTAGCTATGAAAATTGAATTAATTAGGGTTAAATTTAATGATAGTGTAAAAATGGATGAAGGAGGTTAGCTCAGTGATGCAGTGTCTGCTTGGCAAGCACAATGTCCTAAGTTCAATTCTCACACCTGCCCCCCATATCAAACCAAACCAAAAATAGATGAAGGAAATATGGAAAAATGTGAAAAACTGGTATTAGAAATAATATATTTGGGGATCATTCCTTCTACCTTTCTGTGCATTTGAAAATACTTCTTACGATAACTCACCCTTTGTCCCCCAGCGTATACTTTTATCTTGCTGTTAACTCTTTTACATTACCCGCACTTGCTCTTCAGAGACAGCTTCCTCTTCACGTTTCACTTTTTTTTTTGTCTTTTTGAGGCAGGGTCTCACTGTGCAGTGCAACCTGGCCTTGAGCTCACTTTTTGTAGCCCAGGCTGGTCTCGAGCTTGCACTGATCCTCCTGCCTCAGCCTCCCAAGTGCTGGGACTGTAGGCATGTGCCACCACGGCCCACCTTCACGCTTTGGTTTTACTCGTCTAAATAAATCCCATCACCATTAAAAAGGAAAAGAAAATACTTCAAATCAAAAGTGAAAACAAAAGCCAGACACATTGGTGCACATCTGTAACCACAGTACTCAGGAGGTTGGGCAGAAGGATCTCTGTGAGTCTGAGGCCAGCCTGGGCTACAAAATGAGTTCAAGCCCAACCTGAACTGCATAGTGAAACCCTGTGTCACAAAGAAAACAACAGCAGCAAAAAATGAAAACAAGAATCCCAAATATTACTGGTCAATAGAAGTAAAGCATGTACAACAAAGAAATTCTGGGGAAGAAGAAACTCAATAGGAATAAAATGAAAAGCCATTATCCTTCCTGCAGAGATAATCAATATTTATACTGCAGTGCGTTTCCTTCTATACCCTTAGAATTATTTTATTTATTTATTTATTTTTATTCATAGATGAAATTGCACATATTTATGGTGTGCCACAAAATGTTTTAAAATGCATAATTCTCGCTGTTTTACAAAACTATGATTATCCTGGAAAATAGTTTTGCACCGATTTCAGATTTTTTTCTCTGCGGTGTTGGAATTGAAGTCAGGGATGTGCTCTATCACTGAGCTACATCCAAGCCCTTGATTTCAGGCTTTAAAAGAATATAAACAAAAGATAAAAAGGACACACATAAATAAAAGTGAATGCTACATTTTTCAGGTATGCTATATGCCAGTAAGAAGTTAATATACAGAAAGGAAGAAGGAAAAGAAGGAGGGAGGGAAGATAGAATAAAGGAAACCAAAAGAAAAAAATTCTACTAGCTATAGTTTTTTTTTTTTTTAATGTATTTGGTATAGGGTCTCACTATGCAGCTCTGACTTACAGTGATCCTCCTATTCTCAGCCTCCCCAGCACTGGGACTATAGGTGTGCACCACCATACCTAGTCTAGGTGGCCAGCTCAACTTGCTGGGGGCCAGGGCCAGCGGGTGACAGAAATTGAATCCCAGTCCCTTCACTTGCCTAAGCAGGCACTTAGCCCGCTGAGCTATCTTTCTGGCCCTTCACTTGCTATAGTTTAGATCAGGGTTTGTCCCCAAGGATTCCTGTGGCGGAGGCCTGATCCCTACTGTGTTGACGGTGAGGTGTGAACCATGAAGAGGTAGGGCCTAAGGGAAGGTTCAAGCATGGGTACACCCCTCCAACCCACCTGTGCAAGGGACTAATGTGGGTTTCATGGAATAGATTAGTTCTTTTGAGTAGGCCTTACTATGAGGAAGCCTGGCACTTCCTCTAAGTCCTCTTTCAAATGTACCACTATCACTCTGACTGCTGCTGTTCTGATGCTTTAATTTTCTAGAACTAGGGCCAGTGCGATAGCTCAGCAGACTAAGTGCCTGCTTAGGCAAGTGCAGGGAGCAGGGTTCAATCCCTGGTACCACAGGCTGCTCCAGCCCTGCCACCGGGCATGCTGAGCCAGCCATCCAAGCTGGCATGGTGGTGCATACCTGTAATCTCAGAGTTGGAGAGGCTGAAAACAGGAGGATACTAAGAGTCTGACTATTTAGTCCAGACAGGCCTTGAATTTACAGTGATCCTCCCGCCTCAGCCTTCTAAGTGTTGTGATTACAACCGTGTGCCACCACACATAACCAATGCCACTTTTAATCTTTTTAACCAGAGTATAACATCACAGTATATACATTTTCCCATGTTACTTTTTTTTTTTAACTTAACTTATAGTGGAGCTTATCCTACCTTCTTTGTTCTATAGCAATGTGGCTTCCTTCTTGTGATCCATCCTTGACTTCCACATAATGGACATTAATGATCTTCATTTCAACTCCTGATCCCATCTCTACTCATTATCTCCTAAACCTTGTCCCATCCAGTACTCACCTCAGTCCCTTTGTACAGGCTAAAACAAACAAACAAACAAACAACCACATGCATGTCAGCTCTCTTGTACTAGAAGAGCACGTTCTCTTCCCTCTGAGGACTTTTAGTGTAGAGTCTACTCACAGCTTCCATCCCACTCCCAGCTGTCCCCTGATCCTCTGTGGTGTGTCCACCTCATCTGTCTGCACTGAAACTGATGCCTGCATGCTCAGCTAACAGAAGCACTCAGCAGCTTGGCATATTTTTCTGCTCTCCCCACGTTAGCATCTGAAAGTGAGTTCCTCCTTTTTGTATACCTGCATATACCTCAACCCCTTCATCCAAAACTCATCTTCATGTGACCCCTTAACCTATTGCAGCTACACTCCTTCTACCCTGGTCCCAGCTCACTTCCTGTCTCCCAAGCCCCCACCCTAACTCATAGCCTCTACCTTGAGATTCTATCTTCCCAGTAGCTTCACTCTTGTCCTCTCTTTCAGTTTATTACTCTATTGCTCCTAAATCAGATCCTAAGTCCTGATTTTCTGAGCTTAGCGGGCTTCTAACAAAACTTTCTTTATCCTCTTTCATTCTGAAAATAGCCAATCTTAAATCATTTCCTTCTTCAAAACTCTTATTTTTAAACCAATTAAGTACCAACTCCCCAATCTAATATTAAAGTTCTCCCAAAATTTTAATTCAATTTATGCATTGGCATCAGTCCATATTATCTTCCCCTGGCACACTAAGTATTCCAGCATTCCATCCAAATGGCTAATTTGTTATGTCCACCTGGTGTGCTCTTATGCTGCCAAGCTTTGGCTCACCGTTTTGGTTTTTTTTTTCTCCACCTAGATTATTCTTCACCTCTGCTATTCTAAATCTCATCCACAGCCAGTTGAGATGGCACACACCTGTGAATGCAGCACTTAGGAGGCTATCGCAGGAGGAATGTTGAGAGTTTGAGGCTAGTTTGGACTACACAGTGAGTTCAATACCAACCTGAACAATATAGAGAAAACCTGTCTCAAAAAAAAAAAAAAAGAGAGTTAAGTCTAATTTCACTTGTCATATATTTGCCTACTTTCTGCCAAATATATTATGGTTATTTGTTCAATCATCAAATTTCCATACTGGATTTTATTTTTACTTTTTAAACTTTATTTATTTATTTATGTTATGGCCAGCTCAGCCCGTCCTGGGGTTGGCGCTTGCCCAGCATGTGGTGTTGGGAATTGAACTGGGTCTCTGTGGTTGCCTAAGTTTGCCTAAGCAGGCGCTTTAGACTACTGAGCTATCTCACCAGCCCTATTTTACTTTTTATTTTTTTTTATGAGATAACAATATGACAGTTTCAAAACACGTTAGTAGTACATTCACAATAATTGACACATTGCATATTGTTGTCCTCATAGTAGTTATACAGAGCACAGGGTGTAGACGTGATAAATTTTCTAATCGATATTGGTAAGGCAAGAAAGAAAAAATTTTCTTCTCTTTGAACTAAGAGGAAGTAGTTGTATACATAGTCCAATGTTCCATAATTGCAGTGGGTTACCGGTGAAACTGGCAGTGTTGAAGGCTATTGATTTAAGCCTCTTACAGTTCACCATACTAATCTAGCTCTGCGTTCTATGCTTCATAATTAAGCTTTTCTGCTGGGTGATCGAGGGCAAGTTAAAGCAAGACCTGTAAAACAAAACTTTCATCTTTTGTATTTTCCAAGGTCAAATCTCCTCAGGATTAACTTTGGAGCCATGTACAGTGCTCTGTGGAACTGTTGTCAGTGTCAGCCATTGGGACAATTCACAGCCATTTCTTGACCAACTTGCTCTCTGTGAAAGCCTGAGAGAATGTTTTCTCCCTAGACAAATCTCCCTAGACACACTATACTTCACTTATGCCTTTCCTCTGAGGTCCCATAATCTCCTTGAACAGAAAATTTGGGAAACCACTGAGTTATAGGATGTTACAGCACAGGTTCTCTTATGTCCTGAGTCCTCACTGACTTTGAAGGGCTAGGGCCAACATGATGGCTATCCTCGTAGCCCTTCTTTTTCTCCCATTTTTGATCTGTTAATTTACATTCTCAAGCCTCCAGCAGAGAAGCTTCATGATACTATTACTCTATAACATAAGTAATTGAGCTTAACATCACTGTCTTTCTGAATATCAAACATCTTAGACTTAGTTTGACATTGGTATTTTCCTTCAATCATTGATATTTTAATAAATCTCTATAGAATGTGATAAAAGCAGTTACACATTTTTACACATACAATTGTAGCCTGTCAAACCTATGGCATTTTGCCCAGTCTCTTATTCTCTATTAATACCCTTTTTTTTGTTTGTTTTTTTGTTAACCAACCATTTACTTGAGAGAGAGTATAGCAGTAACTGAGTTTACATTAGAAGCAGTACACATCTTGGATTGACACGCATTCCAAGCATAGTTTTAGTGTTGCATGTTGGTATCATTAATGTGAGAAACCTTTTGAAGGTTCTTAGGACCAGTATCTAATTCATCCTGTGTACATAAGTGCATGGTTTTGCTCCTGCCATATTTCCTCTTTTCTGCTTCCAGTCATTTCATTGTTTAATTTATAAGTCTTTGATTTCTATTCAGCTGTGTTATGCCTTTCCATTCTTATTTCTTCTTTAGAGTTCTTACACTAGGGAGACTATACGATATTTACACATGGTTTATTTCACTTATGAGTATATGTTCAATATACATCCATTTATATATGAAGTCTTCCAGTTTATCATTCTTTATAGCTGAGTAATATTCCATTGTATAAAAATACCACATCTTTTTCAACCATTCTTCAAATGATGGGCATTTTGATTGTTTCCAAGATTTGGCTATTACAAATTGGACTGCTATAAACATAGGTGCACAGATATCGCTATGGTATGATGTTTTCAGTTCTTCTAGGAAAATTCCCAGTAGAGGGATAGCTGGATTGAATGGAACCTATTTTACTTTTTAGACAGAGTCTCCCTATATAATGCCATCTAGCCTTGAACTCACTTGTATAGCCCAGGCTTACCTCAAACGCGAAGCAATCCTCCTGCCTCAGCCCACTGAGTGTTGGAATTACCGGTCTGCATCAACATGCCCAGCTCTGTATGAGATTTTAAACTCTCTTTTAAAAAATAGACTGCACTTAGTGACCTGTTCTATGTGCTAGCTATGCACTGTCTATGCATACTCTCTCATTTAATCACCACTTAGACATCGTTAGGCCAGGGCTCACCCCATTTAACAGTAAGCAAATCGAGGCTCAAGGAGATTAAGTAACTTGCCTGGATCATGCTAATGATGGTGAGATTAGATCCTTCCTTGAGGTTCATGTTTGTAGCAAAGTATCCACCACCTGCCCTGCACCCCACCTGTGTCCACCTGTTAGGTGGCGTTTGTGTATAGGCCAAGACTCTTAAAAGGAGCCTGAGATGGGGGCTGGGGGAAGAGACAGTAATGAATCAGGATGGTGAAATTGTCGGTAATCTTTCCAAATCCCCACTATGAGGTTATAAGGTTTTTGAAATAAGAATTCAAAATATGGGATTGTTGCTAAACAGGATTGCCTCTACCCTTTAACAGTCTCTAATTGTCACCTACCGGTTAGTTTTGTCTCTGGTTTCATCGTCATCCTCCCCTCGGATCATCACTGTCTCCTTGTTTTCCCACAGCTTGTCGGTGCATTTCTCAACACACGGAGCGCATACTTGTTGATTTTAACATGTATCTGTTTGCATGTGTGCGCAGCAACTGGGTAGAGGCCGTGGGGGTAGGATGCGTTGTGCATTCTTTTGCCTCATTCTTTTTCCCTTGAGCAGCTGCAGCTTAGCTGCTTTCCTTCTCCAGGAGCGGGTTAGAAAGAGGAGGCAGAACAGCCGACCCTTTCACAAGTTGTCCCTCAGAACAGGTGTCTTCCCCGCCTCTAGCGGGAGAGGGAAGGCTGGCTACTTAGTGACATCAGCGCCCAGCCAATAAGAAGTCAGGCTGCGGCAGCCGCACCAATGGGCGGGCGGCGGGGGTGGGTGTTTCCTGAGAACCGGGAGGGCCCGGCTGGCTCTACCGCAGCGGCTGAGTCTCGGCGGCTCGCGCTGCTCTCTGCTCTTGACTGCTCTAGCCGCGGCGGGTCCCTGGCACTCAACGCTCGGCTCGGGCGGTTCCTGGGCTCCTGCGGTTCGTGCTCCCGTCGTGGCGCAGCTCATGCCCCCGGGCGCGGAGCGCGCGGGTGGGCCGGCCGCCGCGGGGAGATAGGCCCCCGGGGGCGCCGCGGACCATGGCGCGGAGACCGGGGGCGCCCGCCGCCTACCGGGAGGAGTTTTCCTTCGTCAGCCCGCTGGTGAAGTACCTGCTCTTCTTCTTCAACATGCTCTTCTGGGTGAGTCTGAGGGGGTCGCGGGGGCACCTGAGCTGCAGAGCACCTTGCCTGGGATGCCCGGGGCCGGGCGAGTTTTAACGGCTAATGACACTTATCAGGATTCCTCCTGGGGAGGGATCTGCGGTGTTGCTTGGTCAGAAGGGGACGCCCGGGAAATGTGGGCAGGCTGCTCAAGAAGGGTGAGGGGTCTTCTGCAGGCCAAGTAGGTATTCTGGGGGAGGGGCCGGTTTTCCAGTTGGGGCAAAGCAACCCTATGGTGCTAGACTGTTCAGGATGGGGGACTTTAAGTGTTCAGGATGGGAGGTGGGGCTGGGAGACCCCACTGGAAAGAAGAGGAAGAGAGGAAAACCCCAGATCTCCTCTCTTCCTTGTCTTGGAGAGGAAGGGTCAAGAAGCTTTCTCTCTTCCTTTTCCAGGCCTCTGTTGCCCCGCTGGCTGCAAACGCTGAGAAGGGGCAACGATGGCCCCCTGGTCACACGTTCTTCCCACCCCAGCGCTGCCCCAAACTTTGTGCTTCATCTCTCATCTCTCAGGGCTAGACCCCTTCTCTGGAGCCCAACAGTCCTCAGTGGTTTTAAACAGGACCCAGGGTTAGCTGGAAGGCCAGAGGTTCTTTCAGAATCTCCTGCTTGGGGATGGAAAAGTGGACAAAATATTGGCCTGGGGCTCCAGATCCCTGAATTTTCTCCCCTGCTCTGCCGTTACTGTTGACTTGACTGACCCACCCAGATATGTTGAAGTCCCCAGGCCTTCATTTCCTCCCCCACAGGAACAACCTGGTATGATCAAGAAAGACAGAAATACTGCTAGGGCCAAGAATTGAGCTGGACCACATCATGAAATGCTAGCTTGATTCTATTTCATGGCTAGGGAGTCCCTGGGCCACTCTGAATTAGAGAACACAGGGAAATCCTCTGTAGACCCACTTCTGTGCCTGCTTCTACCACACTAGACCTATCATTCTGGGAGCAGTCCTTGCCCACCTCAGCCTCAGACCTACAGTTCAGATTTGCAAGAGAGAGGGATTGTGAGTCTAAAATACGTTTCCTAGGAGAAGCAGCAGACCAGACATCTAAGCCAGCTGCTGGAAATGTTTCACAGGGGCCATGGTGTGAAGTGCAGACACAAAGCACATAAGTGCTAGCCTGTTGGGACAAATGAGAGAGATCCCAGAGGGTGGTGATGACAGCTCACTCCCAGCCTTGTATTCTTGGGAAAATTAAAGTTTGGGCTTCTATCAAATTCTCCGTTTTAGAACTAGAAAAAAATACATATAGCAGGCATCTTGTTCATCATCCACATCTTATAATTGAGAAAGCTGAATCACAGTGATGTTAAATGTTTTGTCCAAGGTCCAGCAACTGGTTGGTAGTCTTGGTCTGGTGATTTTTCTACTGAACCAGGGTGCCTCTAGGGGAAGTCTTTGACCCAGATGGCTGCTACTATAGATGGGGTAGTGTTGCTATTAATGGTTAAACAGTCAATCCGAGTTCCCACAGTCTAGATTCTACTTCTGCTGCAGCTTAGGGAAAAACAGAAGAAAACCCTTAGCACCCCTCTGACAGGGGACTGTGCCTAGGGGAACTCCCCACTTAGGGGAAGTACTAGCAAGGGCTTGGTCAAGCTCACTGAGTATGCCAGGCCAGAATATGCCAGTACCGGTATGAAGTATCATCCCTAGGACCTCAGGTCCTGCTCATTCCAGTTTTTTCTCTCAGCAAAGCTTCTACTGCTCAAAAGAAGTAGAAGTACTAAGGAGGGCAATGGCCCAGGGATACCAGGATACAGAGAGACATTTGGAACATTGGACACCTTTTTGTTGTTGGTATTTTTGTTTTCTGAGAGACAGTTTTTCTATAGAGTGCAAGCTGGTCATAAACTCAATATGGAGACCAGGATAGTTGCAAACTCATGGCAATCTTTCTGCCTCAGCTTCCCAAGAGCTAGTATTACAGGCGTGTACTACCATATCTGGCTTGGCACCTAACTCTTATCTGTGCTCCTCAGTAACAGCAGCTGGGTACGTCTGTTATCTTGTATTCATGCTCATTGCTGGAACTTCCCTGCCCTACCCCACACCCCTTTTATCAGACAAGTTACTTTGGGAGGTCTCAGTCAGGGAAAAGGTTGGGCTCCAGAAACCCTTGGTAAAATGCTTCATTCAAGGTCAGAGAGGACCTGCCTAGCTAGATTGGCACCACCTGAAGTGGAGTAAAGCCCCTTTTTGGCCCCAGTGTAAACTCAAAAGTCAGGGGCCCTAGAAATAGCACATTAAAGGACAAGAAGCCCAGCTTCTTTCTGGTACCAATTTACTGTGTGACCCTAAGCCAATGTATCTGTGTCTCTGTCCTGAATCTTTCTCTTCTAAAGGAGAACATTTATCTGCCAACTATTTAAAGATGAATGAATCACATGGGGGACTTTTTTCCCCTTTAAGACCTGGGCTGGATGTCACAATGAATCTCTCTGTGTCCTGGTATCCTTGGGCCATTGCCCTGCTTAGTACTGTTCAGGGGTTCCTGAGTGTCACCTCTCCCCTGGACACAGAACTGCAGAGTGACATTGCACACCCATGTGGGCACAGAGGAAGGGCTGACTGTGGGGGTCAGGGGCATCTTTCTTCCCACCCAACTTTTAAGTACTGGTTGTAAGCTTCCACCATCCTAATGAAATTCCACCCCTGGCTAGGACTGCCCGCCCTCACCTTTGCAGGCAAAGCACATGTCTGCCAGCTGCCAGGGTGTTGTGTGGGGGTGGTGTTTGTGCTTATGCCTGGGATACATTAGAAAGGTGGGCAGAATTATCTGGGTTCACACCCAGTGATGGCAGTGGCTGCCTTTGCTGATGCTGCAGGAGGCCTGACTCTTCAGGTATTTAGAGTCTGACTCAGAAAGCTGCTGTATCCTTTTAAGCCAGTACCAATTCCTCCTGTTTGTTTCAAATCTTGCTTGCCCTTGGCCTGAGCATTCTGACTTTTTTTCCTCAGATTTTAGTTGCTGGGTAATTATTCAGCTCATTATTGGTTTCCATGGCCTTGAATAGTTGCTCTAAGATCCTAGAAGTTATATTTAAGCCTTTGAGAGGTAGCTATCTTTCCTCACCTCCTGGTGTTGGACATCTCTGTGGGATGTGTATTCTTTGTTATCCCTGAATAACATACATCCCTGTATGTTATCAGGAACATTATTAGTGCTGCCCAGCTCCTCCTTTACTGGGCCTTCTCCTACTTGGGACACAAGTTGGAGTGGTTTTGAGCTCAGACTTTCAGGCCCTGTGTCTCAGCCCAGTCATCTCAGTGGCCATGCCTCTGGCTCCCTGGGGCATCTCATATGTATACCAGTGATCACACCCCTGACCTGGGCTGCAGTTCCATGTATAGACCTGTCTTTCCCTGTAAACTTCAGGCTCCTGGGGGCAGGCACTACCTCATTCATTTCTGCTTTCCTAGTGTCCAACTGTGTTTGATAGAAAATGAGTGTTTATTGAATGGTGAGTGAGAAAGCAAAGCTTATTGGGCAGGGGCATAATATTCCTCCCTCCTCTTTCCACCATAGACACTGCTCTGTCAAGATGCAGCCTAGCCTTAGGTATGTGAGCATTCTTGGGGTTGAGGTACTCTGCTGTGTTATCCTGTGGCCTGACTTCCTCCCTTAAGCCAGGCCAGAAGAAGTACCCGCCATCCGCTCTAGCCTCTCCCTCAGAGCCAGCATGATTACTATCAACAGCATTTGGGTTTTGTTTTTATTTTTTCCACTGCTACATATGGACCACCTCCAGCTCTTTCCTAGCCCAATCTGCTGTCCTGTCCAGGAGCATTATATATTGATTGGAGCCCAGGGCACTCAGTCCCTCCGCTACGCCCAGCAGCCTCCACCTCTTCCTGGCTCAGAAACCATTAGAAAGTGACCAGGCATCACCATAGTGAATATCCTCCAGTAACAATTTTCTGCTACCCAACCTTCCCCTATACACATTTCCAAAACCTTTGGAGCCTACCTCCCACTTTTCCTCTACTTTCCCTATAGGTTAGGCAGGCCTCAATAAGTGATGTGTTCAGATTCCTTTATAAAAGAAACAAAAAATCCAAAAAAAAAATGAAAATAAAGACCAGAGCTATGCCCTTTGCTTTGCAGGTCACAAGCAGGCCTTCTCAGCTCTCCTCACAGCTCTGCCTGCCTTGTACCAAGTAGATAATTGAAGCGTTCAAGCACCATTTTAAAAGAATAAAAGAAGTCACATGAATGTCTGTATTACTTGAACTCTTGACTTCTCTGCTTGATTTGCAACCTTGTAAAGACAAACCCAGCCATGGCCCAAGAGAGATGCAAAAGCACCAGCTCCTGACACTGGCAAGGAGGGAAAAAGCCCAGAGTCAGTGTCACTCAGAAACCACAGAAAACATGTACTGGGTTGACGCAGGGGCACAGCACATATAGGCCATGGGCAGTGAGAGGGAAAGCCCTGCTTTAAATCTAACAGGTTGTGACTTCTTTGACTTCCCCCAGAATTAAGGGTAGAAAGTTTCTGAAACTGTAGGGGTAGAGATGCCACACTCCCACATCCCTCTAAGTGGGATGAGGTTGTTGTTTAGGAGCTTTTGTTTGTGGTGCTAGAGATAGGACCTTGGGCCTCCAGGATGCTAGGTAAGTGCTCTGTCACTGAGCTGCATACCCAGCCCTGGTTAATTACTGTCCCTTCAGCCTTTCTTCTCATCGCCTTCAGAAGAAGGAAAAACTAAGGAGGAGGGTTGGACTCAGAGATGGTTTCTCCTGCTTCCTGCAGACTGGACTTTGGAACATGGGGTCAGAAGAGGCGAGCACTTTCTTATAGAGAGTATTCAGACTGATGGTCCTGTGTGGCCATGTTGTGTCTCCCCATTCAAGGGATCATTCTAGGGACCTCCCCTAGAGCCACTTCCTGGCTCTGCTGGCACTCTGCCACCTCCCCACACTTCCTTCCCTGGCCCCTGCCTCACCTCTTTTGGAGATTGCCAGCTGTTCCCTAACAGAATCATCATAAATGGCCCTAGATTAAATGAACCCCAGGAGTTCTGGGGTTGCTGTGTGGCAAAACTAGGAAGGAAGCCATGTGGCTGAAGTCGCAAGGCTTTAGGGACATCTAGATCTAGGTTCTAGTCCCACTTCAGCCACTTACCAACTGAGTGAACTGGGCAATTAATTGTACTTGAAAATTCTATGAATCTCATTGTTTAAAATGGCACTCCTTGGGGCTGGCGAGATAGCTCAGTGGTCTAAAGCACCTGCTTAGGCAAGCTTAGGCAGCCACAGGGACTGCAGTTCGATCCCTGGCACCACATGCTGCGCCAGCTCCACCCCCAGGGCAGGCTGAGCTGGTCAGAACACACACACCCAATAAATAAAAAAATAAAATAAAATGGCACTCCTGGCGCCCTCTTGAGGTTGTGGTTGGAATGGGATGGGGTATCATCTAAAATACTGAGCCCAACTGGGTGTGGAAGCAGACACTGGTATCCTCAGCACTATGGATGCTGAGGCTGGAGAATTCCAAGTTTGACCCCAGACTGGGTGCCTTAGCAAGACCTTGTCTGAAAATGTTAAAAGGCTAAGGATGTAACTCAGGGTAAAGGCCCTGGGTTCAATCACCTTCGTGAGTGGGGAGAGGTACACAGGATGGGGCAGTTTCTGGCTCTTAGCCCTCAGCACCAAGTAGCTGCTGCTCCTGTCCTTGGGAATAGTACCTAGAAACCCCATACTGATGGAGTGGGCTTAGAGAACTAGGACAAGGGCTGCTCCAGACAGGAGGAAAGAGCATTAATGGGCTGAAGTTTAGGTAAAGGGCAGCCTTGAATCTGAAACCCTTGGCTTATAGTCCCACTATTAACCAGAGGGAAACGACAATTAAAGATGCCTCTCATTTCCTGGGAGTTTTGTTGTTGCTTTGTTTTTGTTTGTTGGTTTATTGAGACAAGGTCTCATAATGGGGTTCAGGCTGGCATTGAACTCAGGACAATCACCCTGCCTCTAAGCCCCCACCCCCCAGTGCTAAGATCACAGGCATGTCCCACCATGCCTGGCTGCTCATTTTATTCTATTATTTGAGACAGGGGCTTGCTATGTAGTTCAGGCTGAATTTGAACTCTTTGATCCTTTTGCCTCAGCCTTCTGAGTGCTGGGATTATAGATGTGCTTTCTTTTTCTGGTTTATGAAGAAATGTCCTACATATCCTAAAAACAGAGTCCCTGTTATGATTTGTGTCTTGTTGTCTCCTCCAAGCCTCATGTAGCCATGGGCATGGACTTCTAGAGTTTAAGATTAACTCATGATCCACTGGGATTATGAGTAATACAAAACTGGGACTATGGGGTCTTAGTACTGCTGGGATTATGGGTGTGAGTGTTACACCCAGCCTGAGGTGGAGAACCCAAATGTAATATAAGAGAGACAGAGAGACAGACTCTCAGTTGCTATTGTTGCTGTTCTGCCATTGTGAACTGGTACTCTTTGCCCTGTGCCACTCTGTCTTGGAACCAGCCAAGTATGGACTGAAACCTCCAGTAACTGTGACTGAATAAACCTTTCCCTCCTTCAGTTTGGGTGTCAGGTATTTGTCCCAGCAATGAGAGAAGAGTAACTGAGAGAGTCTCCCTCATGTGTCCCAGGCCTCCCCCAGGCCTTCTCGTTGAGGATTGGAGTTACACCTTGGTCTTATGGCACAGCTCAAGGACATGAACTCAGGAGCCCACCTGCTGTGGCATCGAACTTAAGCACTCTGAAGTGATGTCCTAGGAGCTAGACCAAGGGCTTTTTCCTCACAGACATTAACTGGTGGTTGTCTTTTACCCAGTGTGCAAGAAAAAAAATTAAGAGAATGGAGAGAATTGTCCCTATTTTTTGTTTTTTGCCCCGAACATGGTTAGTGCCTGCAGCTGCTAATCTACCAGCAAGCACTAGCAAAGCAGAGGCCCAGTAACAACTGAATACTATGCAAAACTATGAAACAATTTATTTAGAAAATGTGTTTTCCAAAACAATTTAGTCTATTGTTTATGAAGTGCAGAGACATACATCTAGCAACCACATCATCTGTTGTAAAATTGTTCCTTGTCTCTGTAATAGAAATTAACATCTTATGCTTCATCATGTGACACTGAGAACAACACAGGATCTGTGTAATATTCATATCAAATGTATAATCTGAATCTAATTGTGTGGAAACAGATGAATCCAAATTGAGGGGAATTCTGCAAAACAACTGGTCTAGACTTATAAAAAATGCCACTATCAAAAAATGTCTGAACAAGTGCTGGCAAGAGTGCAAAGCACCCGGAAGTCTCATATTGCTCATGGGAAGGGAAAGCGATATGGCCACTTTTTTTTTTTTTTTTTTTTTTTTTTTTTTTTTTGTGCAGGACTGGGATTCAAACTCACGACCTTGCCCTTGCCAGGCAGGCAGGCACTTGTGCCACGGAGTTATCTCCCCAGCCCCCGATGTGGCCACTTTGGAGAGCAACTTGGCAGCACTTCCAAAAATTAAACGTACAATTTTTACAAGACCCAGCAATCTCAATCTTAGGTATAGGCCTGAAAGAATTCAAAATAGGTAACCAAACCAAGATGTGCATATAGACGTTTCTAGCGGTATTACTATTCACAGTAGTCAAAGGGTGAAAACAACTTGAATAGCCACAAACACATGAATCCATACACAAATTGTGTCACATCCATATGGAAATCATGATTACATTAGTCAGTTGTGAGAAGAAATGAAGTAGGGGCACATACTATACACAGATGAGCCTCGACAGCAAGCTAAGTGAAAGAAGCCAGGCACAAAGGGCACATTTTACCTGATTGCCTCTCCAGGATATATCCAGAATAAGGGAATTCAGAGAGAATGAAGCCAGTTGCAGGGATTGGGGAAAGGTAGGGGATGGAGGAGTGAGTGTTTTATGGGAGGGTGAGTCAATGAAAAGCTCTAGATTTGATAGTGGTGGTGGTCATGCAGCAATGTTAATGTATCCCAGCCACTAAAGTATGTGCTTCAAATGATACAAAGAATACATTATAATTTATATGTTTTGTGATACTGAGGATTGAACCCAGGCCTTCTGGAATGTTAGCTAAAAACTCTATCACTGAGCTATACCCTCAGTCCCAAAGAGTAAACTTTGTGTTATATGTATTTTGCCACAAAAGAGTGTCTTCGAAAGACCAGTCCACATCTTCAAAAGACCAAAACGAAGGGAAGAAACTAAATATGACAGTGCATATCTGTAATCCCCAGCACTTTGGGAGGCTGAGGCAGACAGATTGCAAATTTAAGCCCAGGCTGAGTGGTTTTAACAATTAAGACCCTGTCTCAAAAAAAAAAATAAAAATAAAAATAAAAAAAAAAAAACCTGGAAAGGCCCTGGGCTCAATCAAAAATAAGAAAGGAGAAAATATAAGAGAAAAGAACAGAAGACTACTTGTCTTCAAAAGACCAAAGGAGATTTCATCACTAAATGCAAAGCATGATTAATTGGGTCCAGGATCACAAAAAGAAAGGAAGTTCAAAGCCTCTATTATGGGGAAATTGTGGAAACTGAGGCATAGACTATGACAGCAGTTATAGTACATTATTATTATCTAAGTTTGTATGTCAGAATATGCAGTATATACCACAGGTCACCGTGGCTTCCTGGTGCTGTTAACATTAAGATTCACTGACTTGGACAACAGTATACATTGTACCAATATTGGGAGTGTTTTGAAACTGTCACATTGTTATTTCTCATTAAAAGTAATAAAAAAAATTAAATAAATAAAAAACATTCACTGGCTTTACCTCTGGTATGATTGGGAGGAAAATGAACTAATTCAACTGGTTTAAGTATATACAGAGGATCTCTAGTTTAAGAAAATCTGATATTAAAAAATGAAGGATTATAAAACAAAAAAAATTGAGTTTTTGTTTTGTTTTTTGGTCTTTTTTTGCAGTACCAAGGACTGAACTCAGGACCTTGTGCTTCCCAGGAAGGCACTTATTCTACTGAGCCATCTCCCAGGCCCTGTTTTCTCAAGTCTTTTTGAGACAGGATCTCACTATACAGTTCAAGCTGGCCTTGAACTTACTTTATAACCAAGGTGGTCTCAACTTACAGGAATCCTCCTGCCTTAGCCTTCAGAATGCTGTGACTACAGGCATGCACCACCACACCCAGCTGTAAATAATAGTAAAGTCTTAATCTTTACTTTCTTCTTTTTGAGATAAGGTCTTACTAAATAGTTCAGGCTGACTGTGAACTCACTATGCAGCCCAGGATGAGTTGTAGTAATATAGAGATAAGACTGAAGGCCAGTTGGTGTCCCTAGCCTCGGTGAGATATGGATGAAGCCCGGGGAGGCCTGCCTTCTGTTGCTCAGGGGTCCCAGAAAGCTGGGACTTGGAGTTGCAGGTGGCGGCTCCTCGTGCGGGTGTCCTGTCCTTGAATTATGGACAGGGCCCAGGGAGGCTGCCTTCTGTTGCTTAGGAGTCCCAGAAAGCTGGGGCTCAAGGTTGCAGATAGTGGCTTATCCCGTGGATGCCTTGTTTTCTGGGCTCACTGGAAGAGAAATCTCAGTGAGTCCTCTGAAGCTAAATTCACTGGGTCTTCTCCTCGTTTCTTTCAGTACCAACACATATCATACAACAATGAGGTTTTTTTTTTAAGTTTCCTGTATGTATGTATGTATGTATGTATATATGTATGTTACGGCCGGCTTGGCCTCCCCTGTGGGTGGGGCTGGCACAGCATGTGGTGCTGGGGATCAAACCTTAGTCCCTGAGGTTGCCTAAGCTTGCCTAAGCAGACGCTTCAGACTGCTGAGCCATCTTGCCACCCCCACCCCCCCAGGATGAGTTCTAACTCACAATTATCCTGCTTCAGCCTCCTGAGTGCTAGGATTGTAGCCATGTGCAATCACGCCTAGCTTAATGTTGATTTCATCTGTTTGAAATCCATGGCTGATTGTGTTTTAGGTTCTGAGGCATGGGTGCACCTTGGAATGATGCAGAATACATCCAGAACACTGTGGCTTAGGCCACAAGGCCAGCAGTTCTGATCCGCTTGGTTTGTGGCCCAGTCTGCACAGTGAGAATTTCTTCAGTCTGGAAACTGAGAATCTCTGCTGTAGACCATGGAGGCTCCTAGGCCCTCCTTAGTATAAGCCATGGATTATAGGTCCTCAGAGTGCCTTGTATGTAGCAGTTGATGAATTAGATTTGGAGAGTATATTAGTTTGCTCTTGCTGCTGAAACAAATTGCCCAACCTTTTTTTTAAAAAAATTTTATTTATTTGTTTGCTTGTTTTTGTTGGTTTGTTTGTTTCTTTATTTTTGTGGCTGGCTCAGCCTGGTGGTGGGGCTGGTGCAGCATGTGGTGCCGGGGATCGAACTGCAGTCCCTGCAGTTGCCTGAGCTTTCCTAAGCAGGCGCTTTAGACCACTGAACCATCTCACCGGCCCCAAATTGCCCAACCTTAATGGCCTACAACAGCACGAATTTAATCTTTTATATTTGTAGATGTCGGAAGTCTAAAACAGGACAAGATAGGCTAACATCAAGGTGTCACCAGTGCTGCATCTACCTTGGCTTTCTCTAGGGGAGATTGATGTCCTTGCTGCAGCTTTGAGGGCTGCCCATATTCCTTGATTCATGGAACCACATCACCCCAATCTCCTTTCTGTCATCTTTCTGTCTCTGACTCTGACACCCTTGTCTTGTATATTGTTTGCTTATAACTATACTGAGCCTTCAGGGATAATCTCCCCATCTCTAAATCCTTAATCACATTTGTCCATGTAAGGTAGTATGTTCACAGGTTTCAGGAATTGGGACATAGACATCTTTGGGGAGGAATTATTTTACCTACCACCAATAGGGACAAAGCAACTGCTGTGATTATGGACCCATAAATAGGATTAAATTGCCCTGTGATATGTGGCATCCCTTTACTGTTCCTTCTTTTAGCTGTGCTCAGATTTAATCAGAGACCATCTCTGTATAAAGTTATCCACTCTAAAGTGAAAATTAAAATATGAAAAAAAAGTGTAGAGCCTAGGAGCAACAGAAATAAAGCACAGATAGATGTATATTTTTAAATGATTCTGTACAAATGATATGCAGAGCTGCAGTTGGGCGCAGTGAGTTTTAATGGGTACATGGAGGTGTACCTTCTCTGTGGCAGAGGGCAGCCTCCAAGCTTGGGGTGACTGGCCTCTCTACTGTGGGGTTCCATATCTCCCCTCATAGTCCCAGCTCCTGGGTGTGCTGTGCTCCAGCTGACAACACACCCACATGCTCTCTTTCTCCTGGGTGCAGTGTGAGCTGGCTGGTAACACAGGGGCAAAGCCAGGGCAACATACTGCGGGCAAGGACAGAGGGCTATTCCACAGAGGAGGGTCCTGAAGATGTGGATTTAGGAAGTAAATTTGCCCTTTTAGTACTGAATTCACCTGCTGATCCCTAGCAGATGGCAGAGGACCCTCTCTTAAGTAAGGCCCACAGGCAACACATCGTTCTTCCAGAAGACTGTTATGACCCTCTCGCCTGTTCTAGGGTGCCCAGTTTCCTTCTCTCATGGAGGTCCCTGGAGTTGCTCTTTTCTAGCTGATTTCTGTCTTGCTAGACAGCAAGGCCTAGCCAGCCACCTCCTTTCCCGCTGAGCTGGTCAAGTCCCTGCTACTGAGAACTCTGTGTTGCCAGAGCTTGGCCTCTTCTATTGCCATGGTGACAGCCAGCTGCTGCCTAGCACCAGCGGGGAGACGGGGCAGAAGGAAAGGGTAGCCAAGGAGGTTATAGTGCCTATGGGGACTTCCTGGCACTCTTGGGGAACCTGGGGGGCAGAGAAAGCCCCTCTGGGGACTCCTGGAAGTCTGACAGGTTTGTTCTCTCAGGGAGGAGCCATGAAATTTGAAAGGTCTAAACTCTAATCCTGCATACAGGAATCAGAATTTAAAGATAAAGATTCCTTTACCATGGCAGTTCTAGTGCTTATCCTCACACATTCTCATGCTGATATGCACGTTCTTCTTGTACCTGAGACTATGTTGGCCTCCAAGGGATTGAGAGCTGGCAGTGTGTATTTCACTGGGCCTGTTGAAGCCATAAGACCTGCTGGTTTGTGTAGTTGGCTTGGAACTGAGAACACCAGGTGAGGTCAGTGGTGCATGCCTGTAACCACAGCTACTCCATAGTTCTGAGGTGGGAGGAGCAGAAATCCAAGGGAAGCACAGGCAACTTAGGGTAAACCCTGTCTCAAAATGAGAAAGAAGGGTTGAGGGTATAGCTTAGTGAAACTTCTGGGTTCATTCCCCAGAACCAGAAAAATAACAAAGAAACTTCACAGTTCCTATATGACATTGGACAAATTGATGGTTAATAATGGCAGATAATATTTATTTTTAGGCCCCCGTTAAATACTCCACCCAGGGAGGATATGGGAATGGGAGGGACTCAAGTTATATCATGCACAAGTACAAATTCTCTATGATGAATGTGATCATTATGCATATCTAAAACATACCAATAAAATTTTATTAAACAAATAAACCAATAGTCTTAAACCACTATTTTATTTAATTCTTACAGCAATTTTATTAGGTTTTTTTTTTTTTTTTTTTTCTTTTTTGTGGAACCAGGGATTGAACTCAGGCCCTTGCGCTTGCCAGGTAAGCGCTTATTTTACTGAGCTATATCTCCCCAGCCATCTTAGATGTATTTTTTATGTGTTCCTAATTCATACTTTCAGATATAGAAACTAAGGCTCAGAAGTTTGTCCCACATGCAATATAGTCTGTCTCACTCTGAAGCCCATTTTTAAAAATGTGTTTTTGAGTATTTCTTATTGTTAAAGATTGTATCTAGGGCCTCGTACATGCACTCTACCACTGAGCTAGACCCCCCAGCCCTCGGGAAGCCCATGTTTTAAAATCACTGTTCTATGTTAAACTTGTATGGCCTTAAGTTCCATGTCTGTGAAATGGGGATACTATCTGCCTCACAAGATAATGGTGTTGCAAGGATGTTATGAGATAATAGTGGGAAAATTATTCTTGGAGGCAAGCCCTGACAGATGTTATGGGTCCCTGGGCTCTGGAGTAATTGCCCCTGCCTGTTCTGCTGGGAGGTTACAGTGTTCAAGGTTCTCTGACTTCCAAAAATCTCAAGGTCAGGTCTGGTCTCTCTCTGTATCCACAGGTGATTTCCATGGTGATGGTAGCAGTGGGTGTCTACGCCCGGTTGATGAAGCATGCAGGTGAGCTCTTATCTCCTTCTACCTCCCTGATCTGCTCACAAGCCCACGCCCCTCTGCCTCTTCCAGCCCCAGCCCTGTCTCTTCTTGCTCATGCCAGTACATTTGCATTTCCAGCACTTCCATGAGTCTTCCAAGATATTCCTACCTGATATTCCTGTCCTTGAAGCTTAGGAAGTGTCAGAGACACTCAGTCTCTGGGAACAGAGAGTAATCAACAGCATGACCCCTGCCTAGCTCAGTCTGGAGTGACTCAACCTCCATTTCCATTCCTCTGCACAAAGGCTCCCAGAAACAGACTTCACAAAGCTGCCGAGCCCAGGCCATCCTTGTTTTTTCTACAGCCAAAGGGGCCCCTCCTCTCATAAGCCCAGGAATAAAGGCTCTTACTTTGTTAGTTCATCAAATTCAATGCCACAACTCTTCCTGGGACCTTTTCGTCCTCCCTGTGGGATTTGCCTCCACACAACCTTCACACTGGAGATTCCCCGCCAAGAGAACACAGATTGGGGGCACTCTCCCACCCATCCCTGGGAGCACCCTCAGTAGGTACCAGGCACAGACAGAGTGGGCCCTCCCCTCAGAAGCAGCCTTGGCTTGCCTGGCGGTGGATCCTGCTATCCTGCTTATCGTGGTGGGTGTCCTCATGTTCCTGCTCACCTTCTGCGGCTGTATCGGATCCCTGCGTGAGAACATCTGCCTCCTACAGACTGTGAGTGGAAAGACCTCTCTGGGTGCCAGCTGGTCTCCTGATGCCTTTCCTACAGGCATTCTCTCCCATCCAACCGTGAAAGCCTGTGCTGTCTACCCCTCACTAGAGAATTCAGCCCCAGGTGCCCTGGCCCTAAGTGCAGTAAAAGGATGGCTACTCTCAGAAAGTGTCCCAGTTGGAGGCACCTAGGAGATGAGCCTAGTGCCCCTCAACACTTGCCACAGGCCTGGGAGGGCTGCTGCCCAGAATGCTAACAGACTGTCTCCTCTGCCTATCTGCTGCCACAGTTCTCCCTCTGCCTCACCATCGTGTTCCTGCTACAGCTGGCTGCTGGGGTCCTGGGATTCATCTTCTCAGACAAGGTAATGTTGGGAGTCAGGAGACCTCTGTGAGCCAGAGGGAGGAGGGAAAGTTCCCGTTGGTGTTTAGCCTAATTAATTAACCACAACACTGCTTCCTCTGAGAAATAGCAGCCTTTGGAAGGTTCTCCTCAGGGATGAGTAGTGGCCCTTAAAGTCACCATATGCACAGAGAATTTCACATTTGTAAAGTGTTTTCTCTGACAGTCTGAGAGACCAACAGGGAAGAAAATTCTGTAAACAAGAAATTAACCAGCAACTTTCATGATAAATAACTGAATAACTCTCATGGATCAGGTGGACCACACACAATACATAGAGCCTTTTGTTTCCTTAGAAATTGTTAAGATAAACAAGGGAAGAAAGAAAACGTGATATGAGCAATGTTTAACCTATCTGGAGGTTGCCTTGCAGCAATAGTACTTTTAATAAGGAACCAGGATTCCTTTCCCAATGGGCAGATGATTATCTGGAACAAGGTATAGACCGTGGAAGAAAATTGTGAGAAAAGTAGTGGAACAGAAAGAGAACATGGTGGAAAATTATGAATTGGAGAGCTGCTGAACTGATTTAAAATTTTCTAGTCTTTATGGTTTAAAATCCTAAAATGAAGCGATTTGAATCTAAAAAGATGCAATTTTCTTCTGTCCACTAGAGGTCAGTGCTATAGTTCAGCAAACACTTCTGTTAAATAAATGTTTCTCCATTTTGCATCAGTGAACAAATATTTTGTGGTAATAATATACAAAGATATATAAACACTGGATTACTTTGAAATATATCTCTGAGAAGCAGTGACATCAGGTTCAGCATTTGTCTTGCTCACTGGTACCTGAGGGCCAAGGACAAATGGGCTTTGGACTGGACATCTTCCCTCAGTAGGACTTGGCTCTGATTTTTCTTTTCTTTCTTTTTTTTTTTTTTTTTTTATCTTTTTGAGACAGGGCCTCACTGTGCAGTTCAGGCTGGCCTTGAGCTCACTTCGTAGCCCAGACTGATCTCCTCACAAGGATCTTCTTGCCTTAGCCTCCTGAGCACTATGATTACATGCATGTGCCACCATGCCCAGCCCTGGCTCTGATTTTTCCAGCCAAATTCATATAAAGAAGGATAATCTGAGCTGGGCAAGGTGGTGCACACCTGTAGTGCCAGCACTGTAGGAGGCTGAGGGAGGAAGACTGCAAATTCAAACCATGATGAGAAATTTAGCAACTTAATGAGACCCTGCCTCAAATAAAAATAATTAAAATAAAAAAAGGCCTGGGATGTAACTCATTGTAAAGGCTCTAGGTTCAGTCTCCTCCACTACCATGAAAGGGAGATAACCTTGATCTTTGGTCTATAACACCCCTTTCCCAGCTCCTGGGAGAGATGTCCTAATATTTCCTTTTTTTTTTTTTTTTTTTTTTTTTTTTTTGCGAGGTTCAAACTCATGACCTTGCACTTGCTAGGCAGGCACTTGTGCCCCGGAGTTATCTCCCTGCCGCCCCCGCTAATATTTCTTATACCTCTAAATTTCCCCTTTCTCGTTTTGGTGTTAAGAGTAGAGGGCAAGTAGCCTTTCTCTGTTATCCAGGTGCCTGTTGATGGGTGAAAAGGCTGTTGTCATAGTGCTGCCATCAGACTCGGATTCCTCCCTCCTTATTTCATATAAACAAGGCAGGAGACTTTGGACTGGCCCTCCAGTCACTTCTGCTGACTGGGCTCCTCAAGAGTACCGGCCTATATGAACATGTGTTGGAAATTTTGCACATAGGTTAGTGGTCTTCAGGATGTTGGAGAAATATGCAGTGTGTAAAAAGTAAATTGGAATGGGAGGTGGTGAGCAGTGAATGACTATGATGGAAGGACTGGAACTGGGGCAATAAAGAAGGGGCCTGGAGCCTGTTGGCTATGCCAGTTTGGTAGCTACCAGTGTGCACTCAGAGTGGGTTGGGAGAGCCAAGCTTGTTTGCTCCAGGCTGCTTGGGGTTTGCTATAGAGGTGGAAAGGCTCTGACCACACCATGGTGTATGTGAAGAGTGCCCTGCTGACTCCCACAGCTTCTACTGTGACAAGCAGGAAAAACGTAATCTCTGTCATTTCTGCAGGGAGGAATAAGTTAGAGATTGGTTCTATGTCCTGATTCCCTTTGTCTCTGCAGGCTCGAGGCAAAGTGAGTGAGATCATCAACAACGCCATTGTGCATTACCGAGATGACTTGGATCTGCAGAACCTCATTGATTTTGGCCAGAAGAAGGTATAGGCTCAGTGTGATGGAGTCAGGAGGGTCTGGGGTTATGGGTGACAGAGCCCTTCTGAGAGATGCTTCACCCTCTAGGGCTTTCCCATGGGCCTCTTCATTACTTGGTAGGTAATTTGTACACTCTAGACACAAGTTTTGGAACACACACACACACAGAGTTCTTTAACATTTCTTCAAGGTTATATAACTATATATAGTAATCTACCATTTATGTTTTTACATAAAAGGGAGGAGTATAGTATATATTCACATATGCAAAAGAACTCTGGAATGATCTGTATGTGGACCATTATAAGTGGTTGTCCACAGCAGAATGAGAAACCAAGCAGTTGTTGCTTTGTTTCCTTCTGTTTCTAGGAATTGAACCCAAGCTCTCACACATGTTCTACCACTGAGATATATCCCCAGGACGCCAACCTGTTTTTGAGACAGGGTCTCATTAAATTGCCCAAGCTGAGTTGTACTTGCGACCTTCATTCCTTACCCTCCCAGACTGCTGGGATTACATGTATTCACCATCATGCCTGGCTCCCTCTAGTCAAAAGTTACATTTTTTAAATTGCGGTTAATATGTATAACATGAAATTTAGTTTTTGTTTTGTAATACTATAAATCAAACCCAGGGCCTCTTGTGTCATAAGCAAGTACTGTACTGCTAAATTTACCATTTTTCAGTGTATAGACCCGTGTTATCAAAATCATTAATGTTTATGCAACCGTCACCACCATCCATCTCCTGAACTTTTTGTCTTCCCCAAGTCAAACCCTGTGTCTATTAACCATCTGCTCCCCATCTCTCTCTTGCCTTGGCAATCATTCTCCTTTCTGTTTCTGTGAATTTGACTTCTTTAGGTATCTCATATTAATTAATGAGACCATACAATATTCATCCTTTTGTGACTGGTTTATTTCCCTTAGCATGTCTTCCAACCAGGTTGCAGCATGTGTTAGAATTTCCTTCCTTTTAAGACTGAGTATAAAAGGAACTCTTCTATATTCTTGGTAAACTAATACAACTGTTATAGAAATCAGTATGGAGATTGCTCAAAGAATTAAAATGAAAAATTCTACTTGATGCAGGGATTCCCCTTCTATGTATCTTCTCAAAAGAGTTAAAGATATAATATTACAGAAATACTTACATAGCCATGTTCACTGCAGTACAGTTCATAATAGCTGAGCCCTGGAAGCAGGCTGTATGGCCAGCAATAGACTTAAGAAAATATAGTATCTACTACTGCATGGCTATAGGGAAGGATAAATGTGAGACATTTGTGGAAAATAGATGCACCTGGAATGTATAATGTTGAGTGAAATAAATTAGACATACAAGCTTAAAAGTACAAAGAGCAAAAGTAAAGGATGGATAGAAGGAAACAAGACAGCGCTCATGCAAATAGGAAGGGGTCCAAGAGACTGAAGGTGAAGGAACAGGGGAAGGGAAAGTAAGATTTATGATTTATCATGTGTAAATACTCATAATGAATGTAAACATTTAAAGTAATAAACATTAGCTAAGAATATCAATAACAAAAATGAAACTGGGAAGGGCCAGGGATGTAGCTCAGTGGCACAGGCACCTACCTAGCAAGTGCAGTTCACTTTTTGGTACAAAAGAAAATGGGGAAAGGGAATTTAGAGACAGAGGGAGGGAACTGAGAAGAAAAAAAGGGCTAGGGAGATAGTTCAGTGGCATAAGTGCCTACCTGACAAGCATACGCTCTCAAATTCTATCCCCAGCATGACCAAAAAAAAAAAAAAAAAGCATGTAACAAAAAACATTGTGTTATGTACATGTACCAATTCCCAAGATGAGTGTAAACTTCATCGTGTAAGTACCAATATGTACTAATAAAGTAAAATAAAATAGATATACTGGATAATGACAAGAGGACCAAACAATCAGAAAAACAAAATGTAACATTGAAAATGCGTAAGAGGGTTTGGGTATTAGCAAATTGTTTTATGCACCTACTAAGTTGATTGTGTAATTTTGACCTTATAGTTTAGTATATAGCTGATTGATTTTCATATATTAATTTAACCTTGCACTCTTGGGATAAATGGTATATAGTAATGAATAAAAGACTGAGTAACCCAAAGATATAAGTATATATATATTGTTTATCCATCTATCCACCAATGGACATGGGTTATTTCTACCTTTTGGCTACCGTGAATAATGCTGCTGTGAATCAAGAGCTAAATTTTATTTATTTTTTATTTTTTTATTTTTTTGTATTTTAGAGAAGGGTCTACAGGGTGTTCAGGGTCTCACTACTAGATCGGACTCATAGTCATCTGCCTATTTACAGTCTCCCGAGAGCTGGGATTACAGGCCCATGCCACCCAGTCTCAATTGCAGTCTCAGCGTGCCCTGAGGGGCGGGCTAGCACCAAAAACTAAATTTTATTTTATTTTATTTGTTTTATTTATTTATTTATTTATTTAATTTATTTATCTTTTTGAGACAGGGTTTCACTATGCAGTTCAGGCTGGCCTTGAACTCACTTTTGTAACCCAGGCTGGTCTCGAACTTGCACTGATCCTTCTGCCTTAGTCTCCCAGGTGCTGGGATTACAAGCATGCGCCATCACGCCCGGCCTTTTTTTTTTTTTTGTAATTTTTTTGCTTTATTTTAAAGTATGGTCTCTTAACTTTATTTATTTATGTTATGGCCAGCTCAGCCTGCCCTGGGTGTGGGGCTGGCACAGCATGTGGTGCCAGGAATCGGACCATGGTCTCTGCATTTGCCTAAGCAGGCGCTTTAGACTGCTGAGCCTTCTCGCAGGCCCCTAAATTTTAAACAAAGTTACTTTGAGGGCAATACTGAATTCCCCTTTCTGTACTGCAACATACACTGGACTGAGATCCTCTTTGTTTTCAAAGGGCAACTATGGACTCAGAATATTGAAGATTCCGTTCTTGTGTTTTCTCTATCTTAAGTCAAGGTTTTAAAGCACTGATTTTTAATTATTTCAGCCAGTATTGTTGACTCTTTTTACTTTTTGTGTTGTTGGGTTTGAACCCACGGTCTTCTGTGCATGTTACACTCACGCTGTCCTACTGAACTATATCCTGAGCTCTAGACAATATTTTTGAACTCTTCCTTTTGTCAGACTCCGCTGTGCAGAACTACAAAGCCAGAACTTTCTCTTGTCTCAAGGAGTATCACTGAATATGTAAATTTATTTATTAATTTTTGTGTTTTTGAGAAGTTGGGCTACAACTCTCAACAATCCTCCTGTCTCGGCCTCCTGGGTGCTAGGCTTATAGGTGTGCACCACCACACCTGGCTGAATATATAAATTTAAAACTATGGGAGCCAGAGAGATAGCTCAGAGGCATAAGCATCTACCTGGCAAACAAAAGGACCCAAGTTTGATCCCTAGCCCCCCATGCCATGCCGTCTGGCCTGGATCCCTGGATGTGTAGTCTTGGCCCTGGATGCTGGCACCTACCACCCATGGTGTAGCCCCAGAACTGGGCGTGGTTGCGCATGCCTGTAATCCCAGCACTGGGGAGTGGGGGGGGAGGGGGTTCAGACAAGAGGATTTGAGGCCAGGCGAGATGGCTCAGTGGTCTAAGCTCCTGCTTAGGCAAGCTTAGGCAACCCCAGAGACCACAGTTCAATCCCCGGTACCACATGCTACGCCAGCCCCACCCTCAGGGCAGGCTGAGCCGGCCATAATATAAATAAATACATAAATAAATATTTTTAAAAAATAATCATGTAGTTATTATAAAAAAAAAAAAAAGGAGGATCTCTTCAAGTTTGAGGCCAGTCTAGGGGCTACAAAAGTGAGCTCCAGGCCAGCCTAAACTGCACAGCGAAGGCCGGGCTGTGGTGGCACATGCCTGTAATCCCAGCACTTGGGAGGCTGAGGCAGAAGGATCAGTGTGAGTTCAAGACCAGCCTGGGCTACAAAAAGGGAGCTCAAGGCCAGCCTCCACTGCATAGTGAGACCCTGTCTCAAAATAAATAAATAAATAATAAAAATATGTATACATACAACACAACTATAATACCCAGTACTATATGGTAAGTTATAACAAGATATATAAAGGAGGGGCTGGGGAGATAGCTCAGCAGCATAAGCACCTCCTGGTAAGCACAAGGTCCTGAGTTCAACTCCTGGTACAAAAAAAAGATATATAAAGGAATAGAAATTAAGAAAAACTTTGTTTAGGAAAAGCAACTAGGAGACTTAGATAAAGGTTCAAGGTTCTGTCAGGGTATGGGATGAGTGATGCTTTTTTTGCCATGGGCTCTGTTGCAGTTCAGCTGCTGTGGAGGAAATTCCTACAAGGACTGGTCCCAGAACATGTATTTCAACTGCTCAGACGATAACCCCAGCCGTGAGCGATGCTCTGTCCCTTACTCCTGTTGCTTACCTACCCCAAACCAGGTGAGCAAACATTCCTCCTCATTTCTTTTTGAGTAATGATCTATGTTACCTTCTTGCCTATTTTACATCTTTTTTTCTTTTCTTTTTCTTTTCTTTTTTTTTTTTTTTGTGGTACTGGGGTTTAAACTCACGACTTTGCACTTGCCAGGCAGGCACTTGTGCCACGGAGCTATCTCCCCAGCCCCTATTTTACATCTTAACCAAGCAGTTTTGTAGGACAGGTCTTAGATGTTTTTCTTTACCTCAATCTGATGACTCCATTAACTTTTCACTCCTGTAGCCTACATGGGTGTTCAGAAAAGGCAGACCTAAAGAAAGGAGAACTAGGGAAGTGGGCATTCAGCAATTTCCAGACAGCATCCTCCACAGATATTCTTAACTGTATCAGAGTTTAGGAAGGGTGCAAAACTCTTCAGCTGAGGTCCAAAAAGAGAAGTTATTTGCATGGGAGACCCATTTGGCTTTTCAACTCTTTCCCCAGGCAGTGATCAACACTATGTGTGGCCAAGGTATGCAGGCTCTTAAATACTCAGAAGCTAGTAACGTCATCTATACCAACGGCTGTATTGACAAGTTGGTCAACTGGATACACAGCAACCTATTCTTACTTGGTGGTGTGGCACTGGGGCTGGCCATCCCCCAGGTAATTTACCCTGTGTGATTTGTAGGTCCCACAAACTCTGCAAAGACTCTTTTATTTAGGGGAGGGCACTTGGGGACCAGCTGTGATTTTGGGGACTGACACTGCTGAGGGGTAGAGGAAGGGATGCTACTTACCTCACTGGGAAGACTGAGTCAGGGGAGGGAGGGGCATCACTCACTGCTGAGCTCCCAATTCCTTCTTGCTTATTTCAGCTTGTGGGAATCCTGCTGTCCCAGATCCTGGTGAATCAGATCAAAGATCAGATCAAACTACAGCTCTACAATCAGCAGCATCGGGCTGACCCTTGGTACTGAGAATCTATTCTGTACCTCCTCACCATGGCAACAGGCAAGCTTCACAGACCAGCAGTGACCAGCTCAGAACAGCACCCAAGGAGATTTGGATTCCAGCTCCCCAGCAGTCATTGCCCACTGGGGTGAAGCAAACTCCAGATGGGCAGAAAGAAGGAAGGGTGCATAGGGGGTTCAAATCTCAGAGGATGTGCCTCCGTCCCCCATCCTAGACATCAGCACTATTAAGAGAGTTATTTTGTGTTGTTTCTAATCTTAAATGTTTGAGTTTACATTTTTAAGTTTTGTCTGGGAGAGAGGTTTGGGAAATAACCAGTTGCACAGCAGTGTGGGGGTACTAGCTGCTGTTTCTTCACCAAGGCAATACAGCCCACAGCTCTATTAGGGCTGCCACTGAGCTTGGTGGGCACACCTAGATTGTGCTGCCCTCAAAACCTGGCTGTGGAGACTAGACACCACAGCACTGCCTGGAGTCCAGGAGAAGAGAAGACAGCGAGACCAGGCCATAGGGAGTGTGGGGGTCTGCCGGGGACAGCTGTATTGGGTAGGAGTGGAAGGAGATATGTTTACCAAATGCCTGTCCTCCCAGGTAGTCTGAGTGAGCTACATCCTGTACCTCCCTCATTTCCATGGTAACAGGGCAGCAAAGGCAAGGGGACAAGAGCAAGTCAAATTCATCCTCACCCCAAACGCTCCTTAAGTTTAGAGCCACGATCTCCCTACTCTGCAGCCCAGCCTAAAGAAGGGGGAATGAGCCACGTCCTTGAATTCCTCTATCAGGCCCTCCCTTTACAGCAAGTGAGATTTTCTTTAACTTGGCAGTGCGGAAGACTGGTGACTCCCACACACCCCCCCCCCCCCCCCCACTGCAGGAGAACTTAGTGTTTCTACAGTGTAAGAAGCAGGAATCTTGCTGGGAATAGGGGTGCCAAGAGTGGCAATAAAAAGCTTATTGACCTGGACTAGGCTGGCCTCTATGAATTTTCCATTCTGGAACCTAAAAGGGGAGAAGCGCAAGAGTCCAGCCCTAGGTCCCGCCTTCTGGAGAGACCGGAGACTCCTCTAAAGGGCACAGACCTCTGAGCCCGGCGTGGCCCATCTCCCTTAGCTTCGCCCTTCGGGTCTAAATTAAAACGAAACATGTCCAGTTCTGATCTGTAAACGGTGCGATTTAATCCCAAAACTCCACGGGATTTTTTTTTTTTTTCTTCTTCTTCTTTCTGAATTGAGGAGGATCAAAGTTAATCTGCCACCAAGAATTTAGGATGGAGGTGGGGAAGGCGGGCCAAAAGCAAGCTCCGCCAGGGTGACGGTTTCCCTCTTCTCCCATGAGGAAGAAGAAGGCTATCTTTTCTCTGTAGTGTGGGCTGCTGCTTGCTATCCTCCCGCTGTAGGTGACAGAGCTGGGAGTCTCAGCACAGCCTGCCTTAGGAAAGACTCAGAAAACACTCGAAGATGGGAGCAGACCGCAGAGATTCTGAGCACCCGGCAACGTGCGGGGGCGGGGCGGCGGGGGCGGGGCCGCGCCGCTTCGTGGGTGGTCCTCACGCAGCCCGGGAGGCCTGGGGCCCGAGCTGGGGGGCTGAGAACGTGGAGGGAGTCCGCAGGTCGCCTTGCCCCTCTTCCGGTCCGGCGGTTCCGACTAGGCGCTGCGCTGGCTGGGGACTTGGAGAGCGTCCCTACGGTGTTGGGAGACAAAGAGTCACGAGGTCGCTCCCGCCCGCAGTGTTTCCTGAGCGAGCCTTCTGCTCCTGGGAGGGCGCCTTTCCAGCAGCCGCCTGGGGCTCGGGCCAATGTTTAGCTCCTAGCTGGTAACAGAGCGGAAAGAAAAAAATAAAATAGTCACGAATGTAAAGTTAAAAGTAAGGGCCTTTTATTCTAGGAAAGAAGAGTAAAAAGGCACGCTTCCTTGGTTAAATTGCCTTTCTGGAGTAGTTCCGGAAACCAGCAGTTAATCCTTTTCCTTCTTTTAGTAATACCACTTGAGTGTCCACGCGAGGGGCTGGGGTGAAAGGTCGTTCGGGTCCAGCAGCTTTGAGGCACTCATCTGGAAGGAGGTTCCCTTTGGGAGTCACGGGGAAAGGAGGAGCAGGAATGGTGTTTCAGCCAAAGTTGCCCCTTGAATTCATACGTTTGTAATAACCCCAACCCCAAACAGCAAGTTTAACTCAAGTACTTAAAACAGGTAATCAAATCTAGGCCCCAAAGTGGGTATGAGATTGTCGAAGAATCCAGAAATGAAGCTCTCTAGGAGTGGGGGTAGAACTGATGTGAAAGGCAAAGTTTGAAGGTTAGTGAAAACCAGGGTGGGTGACAAGAAGAAAGCCACTGTTCATTTCAGTGGGCCTCAGACCTACAGCTGAATAAGTCTTATATCCAGAAGATCACATTTTGCAGAAATTCCTGTTCCCTCTGCTTTCTTTTGTTTTGTTTGAGACAGTCTCACTGAGTTGTCCAGGCTAGCTTCAGCCTTCTAAAGCTGTAATCCTGGCAAGGATTACAATCTGGTTGTCTAGTGCTGCTATCGCAAATTGCCATGGATTAATGCCTTAAAACACATAAATTTGGGGCTGGGGAGATAGCTCCATGGCATAAGTGCCTGCCTGGCATGTGCAAGGTCGTGAGTTTGAACCCCAATCCTACAAAAAAAAAAAACCCCATAAATTTATTGTCTTCCTTTTTTTTTTGCAGGACCAGGGTTCAAACTCACAGCCTTGCACTTGCCAGGCAAGCACTTGTGCCACAGAGCTATCTCCCCAACCCCTTGTCTTCCTGATCTGGACATTAGAAATGCAAAATGGGTTTCACTGAACTAAAATCAAGGTATAATGAGTAAGGCTGTGTTCTTTCTGAAGCTCCAGAGAGAGTTGATTTCTCCAATTTCCAGAGCCATTTGCATTCTTTGATGGCGATCTTCCTGCCATCCTCAGAACACACCACTCCAGTTTCTGGTCACCTCTCCTTTTTCTGTGACCCTTTGTGATTATATTGGGCCCACCTGGATTATTCAGGATAATTTACCTGTCTTAAAACCTTAATTAAGCACATCTGCAAAATCCCTTTAATCATGTGAGGTAAGATATACATAGGTTGAGGGGATCAGGACATGAACATTTTTGAGGTGATCACTTAGCTTATCACAAACCAGCTTTCCAGTCTGATGCCTGACTTGAGGTGAGGGCCCTGTGGGGGAGCAAATGTCGGACACCGAAGGAGTGAGCTGAGTTCTTTGGCCATCTGTAGTCATTACCTGATGTGGGTTGATTGTTTACTGTGCACCAATCACGTGCTTACTGTGCAGGCTATTTTCTGACTCATCCTCATCCTGAAGACCAGATGTGTTAACAGGGCCAGGGACCAGTTTCAAAAAGAGGAACAGCACAACTTCTTGTAGCAGAAGAGTTCTCCAGCACTGTTACTCTAAAAAAGATCAGGAAGGGCCAGTGAGATAGCTCAGGGGACTAAGCCCCTGGTCAGGCAAGTATAGGGACTGGGATCATCCTGGGCACCACAAGCTTTGACAGCTCCACCCCCCGGGCATGCTGAGCCAGTGACAAAGTCAGGGCCTGGTGGCATGCATCTATAATCCTAGCACTAGAGAGGCTGAAAATAGGAAGATCACTATGAATTCAAGCTGCATAGTGAGACCCTGAAGGAAAAAAGAAAAAAACACTAAAAATATTAGAAACGGTTTTTAAATAGCCCCATTCCCTTGAAAAGAAGTTTATGGTAAATTGGGCATAGCGGCATACACCTATAACCAGCACTTTAGGAGGCTAAGGCAAGAATTTGAGCCCAAGCTGGTGCACAGCAAAATCCTGTCTCAAAATATTTTTTTTAGGAGAACTCTTTTTTTTTTTTTTTTTTTTTTAAAGGCATTTATTTATTTATTTATTTATTTATTTTATTTATGTTATAGCTGGCTTAGCCTGCCCTGGGGGTGGGGCAGGCACAGCATGTGGTGCCGGGGTGGTCTCTGCAGTTGCCTAAGCTTGCCTAAGCAGGTGCTTTAGACCACTAAACTGTCTCACCAGCTCCCTCAAAATATTTTTAAAAAGAGAATTGGAGGAGCTGGGGAGATAGATCACAGCATAAGTGGCTGCCTGGCAAGTGCAAGGTCCCCAGTTTGATCCCTTGTACTGCATGTCATGCCTGCCCCAGAATCCTGGGCACACCATGTCAGATCCTGTATCAAAAAGATATAAAATTTTAAAGAGAATTAGAATTGTAATTCAGTATGAAGGTCTTGGGTTCAATCACCAGTATCCACTAGAAAAGATTTTGATAATTAGACATTACAACTTACTGTCAATAAGTAAGTATTCTTCCTTCCAGGAGGAATAAAGTAGGAGCTAACGACATTCTAAAGCTCAGTTGGGAATTATACTTTCAGAATCTTCTTGCTCCATGCCAGAAACCTGGCAAATCCATCAGTTGAATAGAAAATCATAAGTTTCAGGAATATTTTCAAACTTCAGTACTCACTTTCTATTAAACAAAAAGCAGTGATAGGGGCTGGGGAGATAGCTTCGTGGCACAAGTGCCTACCTGGCAAGCGCAAGGCCATGAGTTTGAATCCTGGTCCCACAAAAAAAAAAAAAAAGCAGTGATAAAAGTAATAAAAGGTCTTAGATAAATAGGTTATTTACAGTGTGAAAATAACAGATTTGTATCTCATATCATATACTACAGTTCATTCCAGGAAAGTAAAAGAGCTAAATATTTTAAAATAAAACAAATCATAACAAATTGAATATCATGAAGAAATGCTCCACATCACTAGCCGTTCGTGAAATGCAAATCAAAACAACACTTAGATACCATCTCACCCCGGAAAGAATCGCTACCATAAAGAAATCAAACAACAACAAATGTTGGAGAGGCTGTGTGTGGGGAAAAAGGAACCCTTCTCCACTGCTGGTGGGAATGCAGACTGGTGCAACCATTATGGAAAGCAGTGTGGAGACTCCTTAAAAAACTACAACTGGAAATGCCATTCAATCCAGCTATCCCCTACTGGGAATTTTCCCAGAACTGAAAACATCATATCATAGTGATATCTGTGCACCTATATTCATAGCAGCATAATTTGCGATAGCCAAATCTTAGAAATAACCAAAATGCCCACCATCTGACGAATGTTTTAAAAAGATGTGGTATTTTCATACAATGGAATATTACTCAACTATAAAGAATGATACACTATAAGACTTCACATATAAGTGAATGTATTTTTTTAAATGGATGTATTTTGAACATATACTCATAAGTTAAATAAACCAGACCTACATATGTAAATATCGTATAGTCTCCCTACTGTAAGAACTCAAAAGAAGAAATAAAAATGGAAAGTCATAACAGAGCTGAATGGAAACCAAAGACTTAAGTGATGGCAAACAGAAAAGATAGGAAACATGCCAGGAGCAAAATCATGCACTTATATGCACAGGATGCCTAAGAACCACCAAAATGTTTTTTTCACATAGATTCTTATAAACAGAAAATGTTTCTGGCCACAGAGAATCAGAAAAATGACAGCATGAGAAGAATGTGACCTGTCTTTGCTGACATGGAGATGGTGGTATAGCAGAAATCCACGCCCCCAAGATATACACACCAGCCAGCATACTTCAGTTGCTTAGTTGCCCAGGTAATAGTAGTTTCTGTTCCATGTCCAGTTGCTCCTGTCTTAGAAACAGCTGGTCACCGTGATGCATAGCTGGGTACTCTGATGCACATTGTAAAAACCAATCCCCCATTGACAAGCCATTCTGCCTCAGTACTTCCTGCTTGCTTATCCCATATTAACTCTAAACCACCAGAGATTAGGGCCTGATATTCTGGGGATGATCCCAATCAGTGTCTATGATGTAAATAAATCTGCCTCCAAGTCCTGGGTGTCATTTTGGTGCTTCCACTTGCCATTGATTGCAGAGGAAGGGACAACCAACACATCAGAGTACCCAGCTATGCATCACCGTGACCAGCTGTTTCTTTTCTTTTTTTTTTTTTTTTTTTGGTGAAAATTTAGTGAGCACTTGTATTGGGGGTTATAACATGATCTTCTCCAGATATAATTAGAAGGCCGTTCCTCCGCAGGAAGAGAAAGCCTTCGAGATACCCCAGAGCGAAGGTGCCCAGTCATGGCTCGTACACCCCCAGCAGCAGGCTGTGTCTGCGTCACGGTAGCCACGCACTGCAGGTGCCTCCAGCAGCCTTCCACTTGGGGGAAGGACGAAGGAAGGACAGGGACAGTTGCTCCAGTCCTGTCCTGGCCCCAGGACAAGGGGGAGTAGGGGGAGGCTGGGAGGAACAGGGGTAGGAAAAGCAATAAATTAAATCCAAGAAGGGAAAGTTGTGGCTGGGTGTCAGGGGGTCACAGAGGAGTCCCAGTTGCCACTGGCTTGCTCCGTGGGTCACCGGGGAAGTGCCAGGTCAGAGGCCAGGTTGTCGATGCCCCCCTGCATGCTGGTGTGGTCCTCAGGCCTGAGGCTGTAGGGAGGTGGGGGCTCCGTAGGAGGTGGGAGGGCTTCAGAACCACCTCATTGTAGGAGGGAGGGGGCCCAAAGGTGGCTGCCTGGATCTCCTCTTGGGGGGGGGGGGGGGGGGGGGGG
>PVKN010002451.1:40000-42473 GCA_004027915.1 Capromys pilorides | reverse complement strand
CCCAGAACTGGTGACCTCAGCTGGCCTTTAGCAGCTCCCTGAGGCAAAAAAACAAAGCAAGGAGGGTAAGCTGAGACCAGATAGTGAGGGAGCCTGAGGCTCTGTCTGTGGGGGTTATTACCCACTAACCGTGCTACTTAGTTCTCACACTCACAAGAGGCAGAATGCACGTTATTGCTACTGTATAAATGAGAAAACCAGCACCAAAGAGGTAAAGCCAGATGTATGTCATAGGCCACACGGACACTGCTGCCCTACAGTGGGTACTGGTGGCCTTCGTGGAAGTCCACCAGGTGTCTGCTATAATACAGCCATCTCCATGCAGTAGAAATGGCAGTTCACTTGGTGTGAAGCTCACCCAAGTTGCACAATATGTGACCAAGTCCACAGTGCAGACTCTTGTTTTTGTGTTTGAGACAGGGTCTCACTACACAGTTCACAATGGCCTTGGACTCGCTGTGCAGTCTGGGCTGGCCCCAAACTCGCAGTGAGCCTCCTGCCTCAGCCTCCCAAGGGCTGCGGTTGCAGGCCTGCACCACGATGCTCAGCTCAGACTGTAAACTCTTTTTTTTTTTTTTAATTTTATTTATTTATTTATTTGTTCGCTTGTTGTGTTTGTTTATTTATTCATTTTGTGGCTGGCTCAGCCTGCCCTGGTGGTGGCGCTGGCGCAGCATGTGGTGCCGGGGATCGAACTGCAGTCCCCACAGTCGCCTGAGCCCTCCTAAGCAGGCGCTTTAGACCACTGAACCATCTCGCCGGCCCCTCAGACTGTAAACTCTTGAAAGAAGAGGCTAAGTCTGTTTACCTTCACCTCCCCAGGAGCCAGAACAGGAGTTAGCTACGTGTGCTCAGTACGCACAGAGCTATAACCCCAGCACTTAGGAGGATGAACCAGGAAGATCACCAGAGCACAGACTTTGAGACCAGCCTGGGCAACACAGTAAGACCCCATCTCAGAATCAAAACTCCATAGGCAGTAAAGCCTAAAGGCTTCGCAGACACAGAACCTGAAATGCAAGCCCCAGCCTCTTATCAGCTGTGTGGCTCACCAGCTGGGACTTCTTCTCTGTGTATTTTAGTTAAAAGACACGGTCTCACCAGGGAGATGGCTCAGAGGCCTGCCTGGCAAGCGCAAAGACCTGAGTTCGATCCCTGGAACGGTAAAAATAAAATAAAATAAAAAAGAAAACAATAAAATGAAACATTAAAAAAAGAGAGAGAGAGAGACACACACACAGTCTCGCTAAGTAACCCAGGCTGGGTTACTTAAACTCCCCATCCCGCATCCGAGTGCTGGCACTGCAAGCGGGCACCGTCAGGCTCACTCTACTCTGCGCCTTCGTTTCTTCACCAACTTACTAATGTACTTTCCTAAAAGTACCAATAATCACTGACTCAAAAAAGTCCGAGGCGGGGTGTGGTGGCACACACCTGTAGTCCCAGCACTGGAGGCTGAAGCAGGGGGATAGCAGCGAGTCTGATGCCAGTCTAGGCTACGTAAGTTCAAGGCCAGCACGCACGCACGCACGACACAGCCAAAGCTTGTCTCAAACTCGTGCACTCCCCTAGAAGCTAAGGAACTTGTCTTGGCAGCCGCCATTTGCTGAACTGAGTTTGAAAGGCAGGTACAGAAAGCTGTCTGCGGGCCCTAAACACAGGAAAGATGGAAGCTATGAGACTTTCTGGTACCCGAGAGGGAAGGTCATCCGCTTCAGGGGAGGGACATCCTTCCAAGGCCTACGGAGCAGCCTACAAGACCTCTATCCACGGTTCCCCAACTGGCAGAGCCTCAAGAAGTTAGGAGTTGCCAGGTCGCCCGGGCGGCTCAGTAGGGATTAACTCCTCCGGAGGCCGAGCATCACCAAAACCGCTCTCGCAGACAACGTCCCTGGGCGCCAGGCGGAAGGTGACCCAGCCCAGGCAAAGGGAAGCACGGAGACAGAACCAGCCAGCGCTGTAGAATGTCATGACCTTCACTTCACAGGCGGGGAAACAGCGGAACCGCGAAGGACGCGGCTGCCTCGAGGCCCCGCAGCCAGGCTTGGGAGGCTCACACGCCGGTGGCACCTCACCTTCCTGATGGCCCGCGCGCGTGACACGCCGGGCAGACCCACGTCGTGGCGCGTCTTCCTCCCTAAGATCTGGAACTTCTGCCTGTTGACTTTCACCTCGAACGGGTTAGGGTTGGCCGGCGCCGGCGCCCTGCAGGCCTGCCTCCGAGACCCGGCCGTCCTGGCCTTGCCCATGGCGCACACGCGAGCGACTGGGGCGCTGGCGGGACTACCCAGCTAACGCGCGCGGCAGGACAGAACCACCCCTCATCCCGCGATAACTGCTCAAGAAACCCAGCCAACCGCGATCTCGCAAGAACAGTCCCGGAAGTCAACTACGGGCTTCCGCTCCGCCCACAAGCCCTTATTGGGTGAACGACTACAAGTCCCAGCAGGCCTCGCTCCCCTGACCTCCTGGC
>PVKN010002451.1:0-35000 GCA_004027915.1 Capromys pilorides | reverse complement strand
AGGATGAGGAGGAGAGGAGCACAGCAGAGAGTGTGAAGGTGGAGGACACAGGAGGACACTGGAAGAGTCCTCAGTTGCTCTTGGGGTCTCTAGCAGGGCCTAGGAGAGTGGAGGGCCCTTCCTCATCTCTAGAGGTAGTGGATCGGCACTTTGCTTCCAGAGCTCCACCCAGCAGCTCCTCTTGGGTTCCACCCCCCGGAGCCACCAGCACATTAGCTTTGTGAGGGAGCCACCTCTGTGCTCTTCCGGTGCGTCCTCCTCTTGCCTGACTGCTCCACGCGGGGCTTGCACACACGCCCTCCTTGCGGCTTGCTTACTTAGCTTTCCCCGGTAGCATCTTCTCTGTAGCTCTGCGATCCTTCCAGCTCAGAATGCTCTCTCTGTCCTCTGGGAATTTGGAACTTGGGGTTCATAACACAGCACTGTGCATGGCTCTTTTTCTAGGTAAATTGAAATCTATTTAAGGACAGTACATTATTCTTTTTTTCTCCCCATACCAGGGATTGAACTCAAGACCTTGTGCTTGCCTGCAAGAGCTTATTCTACTGTTATCTCCCCCACCCTCAGGACAGTATTCTTGTCTGCATTTTTTTGATTCCTTTCAGTGCTGCCCATGTACTTGGTACTTAGTAAAACTTGGAAATTAAGGATTTGATTTATTATTTTTATGAAATTCAAGAGAGAGAGAGAGAGAGAGAGAGAGAGAGAGAGAGTGAAACATATGCTAGACACTAAAAGATGTGATTGATAGGGAAGACATCAGGAGTGTCCCATTTGGCCACAGAGTTTAAGGTTAAAGAGCATGGACAGCTATGTCAGGGAGGGTTTGTCTGTCCTGGCAGGGTGCTGAATTCTCTCCAAGTCCTGCCCTGCTGCTCCCAGGCTATAACCAATTCTGACGTTGGACTGAGACTAATTTTTGGTGAAAAACTCCAGTTGGATTATGTGTCCTAGAGTGTGTCACCTAGCAGTGGTGGCTGTGGTTGTAGCTTTTCCTGTCATGTCTCAGAATCATGGTGAAGAGCTGGCACTGTGACATCACCTTGTAATTTAATTGGTCTTGAACCTGGTTTTGTCTCCAATCTATCCTCATTCTTTTTTTTTTTTTTTTTTTTTTACGGAACTGGGGATTGAACTCAGGCCCTTGTGCTTTCCAGGCAAGCCCTTATTCCACTGAGCTATCTCCCCAGCCGCTCTATCCTCATTCTTAAGACGCATGAGTGTCTGTATTCCTGAATCCCATTTATTCCTCTTTTCCGTTTTTTCTCATGCATGTTTCTTTTCCTTCATTGGGCACTCCTGCTGTCTGTCTTCTCTATGTCTCTCTGGGTTTTGTTTGTGGGGGGATGTGGCTAATTTGCTTGGTCTGATCTCTTTCTTGTGATCCTCCTGCTTCAGCCTCCTGAGAGCTGGACGTATAGGCATGCAGCACCACGCCAGCTCAGGCAGAGTTCCCTAGCCGGTCTCTCTGCTTGCAGTCTTTCTTCTCCTTGGTCATGCTCAGTGCTATAAGAACACATTTTCTAAAGCAGATTTGGCTACTTTGGCCTCTCATGCTGCAGGAAGAAGCACAGCAGGCAGCGGGCAGAGAGTGCCAAGGACTGTGGCAGATGCCTCCCTGGCCAATTGGACCGTGTCAAGGAGGACTCTGCATAGAGCGCTGGTGGAGGACAACAGGCCAGGAAAAGTGGCAGGGAACTTCTCATCCCTGTAAGGACTGCAGGTTTCACTCTGAGCCCGCCTGGACTGCCAGAGGTTCCTGGGTGGAGACTGGGGTGATCTTCCTGCCTCAGCCCCAGGGAGCTGAAATTGCTGGCTTATGCCACTGCGTGCCATCTGAGAGGCTTTAACGTAATGAAATTGCATTGACTCTTGTGATGCTATCTGTGTTAGACTACCAAGAGCATTCTGTGCTGGATTTTTCTAGTGTTGAACTCCAGGTATTCTATCGCTTACCTATATTCACATTCCTTTCTTTAAACTCTTTCTTTCTTTCTTTCTTTCTTTCTTTCTTTCTTTCTTTCTTTCTTTCAACACCGTCTCCCTATGTCAAGTTGGCCTTGAACTCACTGTGTAGCGCAAGCTGTCCTCAGGTCCTCAGGGGTCCTCCTTCCTCATCTTCTTGAGTATTAGGATTCTAGGCATGCCATTATGGTGGCTAGAGACGTGCTGTCATTCTTTTTTTTTTTTTTTTTAATTTTTTTAAATTTATTTATTTGTTTGCTTGTTGTGTTTGTTTCTTTATTTATTCATTTTGTGGCTGGCTCAGCCTGCCCTGGTGGTGGCACTGGCGCAGCATGTGGTGCCGGGGATCGAACTGCAGTCCCCGCAGTCGCCTGAGCCCTCCTAAGCAGGTGCTTTAGACCACTGAACCATCTCGCCGGCCCTGTGCTGTCATTCTTAAAGCAGGTTACTGTTACAGTTAAACTATTTGAAGAGACTCTGGAGAGAAGCTTAAAAATGTGCCTCTCTCTCCAGTAGTGGCCCCTGGTAGATGCGCAGGGTGTGGCACTGTTGGCTACGGGGACCCAAAGCAATGCAGGCTCCAGAGGCTATGGCTGTTGTCACCACTGCAGCCTGTGGGAAGAGATAAGGAGCATGGAGGGATGCGTGTGGCCGGCTGGGCATGCAACCCTTCCAAATATGGTTATAGTGAGGTTCTTGTCACACAGCCCTACCTGCCAGAGACACAAGCTCTGACCTCACACTTCCCCTCCTGTCCGAGTGCTGGAATGGGCACAGTGGAAGCAGCCGACACAGGCAAGGTCCTCTGTGGAGCGTGACTCTGACAGTTCTGGCTGTCATCCTCAGCTGGAGAGACGGAAGACAGAGAAGCCTGTGGTAGAGCTGACCTGCTGCGGGCTCTCAGGGGAAAGGGCACTAAGCTGGCTTCGTCTCTCTGGAGCTTTTGACAGAAGGACTGAGGATTGAAGTCAGGGCCTCTGGGCATGTTAAGAGAGTGCTCTACAATTGAGCTACATCTCAAACCTTTTGTTTTGTGACAGTGTCATACTAAGTTTCCCAGGCTGGCTTGGAACTTGGCAGTCCTCCTGTCTCATGTTCTTGAGTACTTGGGAATGCAGGTGTGTGCTCTACAGATGTATGTGATCTATAAAAAGTGATCCAGAGCACCTCTTAGCAAGGGGATTGTTGCTGCTTGTGTCTAGCTGTCCTTCCAGAGCCTCTTAGGATCCTAGGGAGGTCTTTCAGGAGGTGGCTAGATCTGGAGTGCGTGCTGCTGGGATCAAGGGTGTTGTGATTACTAAATTAGTCCTCTGGTTGGTTTGGCATAGTTCTGGGTAGGGTTAAAGGTACTTTACCCTGAGTGTGAGTGCTACCCAGCCTAAAGATAAGTAGCTTGATGAAAATATAAGGGACAGCTGGATGTGGTGGTGTACACTTGTAATCCTAGTACTTAGAAGGCTAAGGCAGGAGGATAGTTGTGAGTTCAAGGCCAGCCTGGGCTATACAGAATTCAAGGCTAGCCTGAGCTACACAGCAAGATCCTGTCTCAAGAACAACAACAACAAAAAGAGAGACACAGGGACAGAAACAGAAACAGGTCACTTTTTTTTTTTTCCTGTACCACTTGCTGCCTTCTGCCAGTCCTGGATTGTTTCTGCTCTATTTCTAAAAAGAATGGCTGGTGAACTAAACATTACCAGGTTTTGGTTTGCTCACTTCTCCTTCTGGAGTTTAATTTCAGGTTTTTCTTACCTGAACAACTGAATGAAGTGAACAAAAAACAGTGGCAAAATTTACTCAAGAAAGTAAAAGTGAAGAGTGGGAGACAAATGATAGAGTTTGGGCTGAGTAGAAAAACATGGCGAGGGCAAAGATAAAAGTACATCCTCTGCTTAGGAGACACGGTGTGGGCGATCAGAGAAAGGTCTGATACCATGCCTTCATGGGTCAGTGTGTACTTTATGCGAAGTCTTAGGGAAACCCTAGAGAACTTCTACGTCGGGTCCTGAGAGGCAGTGCTGAGATTCCATGCCTTAGGGTGAGGTCAAGTCTAGGCCATCCTATTGAAAACCTGGAAGTCTGTGCAGGGCTTTGGGAACTGTTCCTGCACCTGTGTCTGAGATTATGTCATTAACAGGCCACACCCACTTCCCCAGCCAATTCTCCCTCACCCTAATTTCCTGTGTCATGGCCACACGATTCTTTTTTTATTTTTTTTAAAAAACTTTATTTATTTACGTGATGGCCAGCTCAACCTGCCCTGGGGGTGGGGTTGGCACAGCATGTGGTGCTGGAGATCCATCCGTGGGGTCCCTGTGGTTGCCTAAGCAGGTGCTTTAGACCACTGAGCTATCTCACCAGCCCAACGTGATTCTTGATGGAGATCTCTGATGCCACTATGTCAAAATAGCATGCAGTTGGCTAATACTTTTGTAACCATTTGTCATTGTCTGATTTGTCCAGCAGCTCTATACAATGTCATGTTGTACATGGCTCACAAATTTGGGAGCTGAGCCTCAGCAGAACTACTCATAGGGCAGGGCTTGTAAATGACAGGTGAGATTGGCTGACCCACCTGAGAGTTTCTCCTTCATGAAGCCGATGGTCAGATAATGAGTCATCGTAAGCGTGCGTTGTGCTCGTCCAGCCAAATGCCGAGAAATGTTAGCAGTCATAGTTGATGTAACTGGATATTGCTGGCTATGAAGAGTGCCTTCTCTTTTACAAGCACCATGTCAAATGCATTTGGTATTTTAACAAATAAACTGAGAAAAATGCCTCTTTTCTTTTTCAAATATAGGTGGCTATGGCAAAAAAAATGGTCGTAGTAAAAAATGGAGGGAAATACTGAAGCTGCCCTCTGTCAGCCAGTGCCAGGAGCTGAGGCATTTCATAGGTGAGTAGACCTCTGCCGGGTGGGTCTGCAGCCCAGTGCTGCTTGGCAGGTCTGTGCTCGCTCTTGCACTTTCTCACTCTTTTTTCCCTTTCTTTCTAGTTATTGTCTTAAGCTCATATTTGTTTTAAATTTTTTGTGTAAATGCTCCTATCCCAGGAGAAAAAGAAACCTGTGTTTTCTAATCTATAAAGTATATGACTGATGAGCCAGGCATGGTGGCGCATGCCTGTAATCCCAGCACTTAGGAGGCTGCGGCAGGAGGATCAGTGCAAGTTCAAGACCAGCCTGGGCTACACAGTGAGCTCAAGGCCAGTCTGAACTGCATAGCGAGATCCTGTATTAAAAAAATAACAACAAAAGAGGTATATGATGGTTGAATTTTTCATTAAAAACTTTTTTTAGAACTAGTCTAAAAAGAAAGTGGCCTGAGTCTATTCTACATAACAGAAGACAAAGCCAAAGCTCCTGTCCCTTTCACTGTCTTTGTGTTTCCTAACACAGTGGTGCCTCAGTTCATGAATTTACTTCTGTTGCAACCAGAAGAGTGGAGGGAATTCTGTGACTAGAATTATGGAAAGAATTAAGCTCCTGAACTGAGGTACCATTATATCCTTCTCGTTTTCAATGCATAGGAATAAAAGCTTTGATAATTTCATGCAAGCATCAGTCCAATAAAAACATAGTCTGTCAGGGTCAGGGCATGGTGCTGTAGATGTGAATATACCCTGTATTTCTTCTTTGTGACTTCTGGTTCACGGTATTTTTTTCCCATAATGAGATAATAGTTCTTCATATATATTTGCTGCTGTGTTTCATATTGTATTTAGGACAAACAGCTTTATTCAAGATTGTTTTTATAAACCAATCATCTTTTCTTTAGTACTATAATAGTTCCTTTTGTTTCTTTCTTCCTTTCATTTTTTTCTTTCTTTTTTATGTATCAGTTATTTAACTAGGTTCTTAGTAAAAAATTTAGGGCTGGCGAGATGGCTCAGTGGTCTAAAGTGCCTGCTTAGGAAAGCTTAGGCAACTGCAGGGACTGAGGTTTGATTCCTGGCACCACATGCTGCGCCAGCCCCACCACCAGGGCAGGCTAAGCTGGCCATTAAAAAAAAAGAATAAGAAATTTACAACACTAATTTATGAAGATAAGTTCCATTTGTCAGAGCAGAGGAACAGCGTTGATTTTTGCTGAAATCTGTGAGTCTACCACTTTCTGATCCACCTTGCACTGCTCTGAAATCTGGTAGTTCTCTTTCTCAGAGTCAAAGATATCACCTTCTTGGTGTCTGAGTTTCTGCAGCTTCTTCTTGAAGTAAACATCAGTGAGGCATTTGGGGATTTTCACTTTGCTGATATAAATTTTTGTAGAGGTGGCAGTGATAAATTTCTGGTGTGTTCTTCATAGAGGAGCACGATTAAGGCTAAGAGGCCCAGTGACAAGTAGCAGCCACTGTCCAACTGTTTCAAGAAGACCACTCTCTTGCCTCTGTGATGCCCGGTGAGGATGATCAAGATGGTGCCAGGAGTGATGCTAGCTGGAAGTTTCCTCACATGCTGACTGAAGGGTTTCTTGCCATGGTTCAAGAGCTTTCAGAGCACATTTCAGTAGGGTAGGATCTAGGTTTTTTTTGAAGCTTACCCACCCGGGTACCTCCATTCTTGTCCCCACCGACTGGTTTTGTGATTGTACTAAGAACTTTCTCCTTCTTTTTCTTCTCAACCTTTGACTTAGCAGCTGTGTACTTTCTCTCTGTCTCTGTCTCTCTCTTTATTTATTTATGTTATGGCCAGCTAAGCCTGCCCTAGGGGTGGGGCTGGTGCAGCATGTGGTGCTGGGGATCGGACTGTGGTCCCTGCCTTTGCCTAAGCAGGTGCTTTAGACTGCTGAGCTATCTCGGTGGCCCCTGTACTTTCTCTTGTACAAAACCTTTCTGGAGTACATAGAAGATTAGGGGTATCTACCAATTCCTCTAACCAGCACAGGATTTTGGCTGCAGTGAGGCTGCCCCTTTTTGGACTTTCTTGCCTTCACATTACCCTTTTTACCAGTATCACTGACGGAAGCCTTCTCGCCTCCAGATTTCTTCTCTTTAATGTCTGGTTTCTCAGTTTTTTCACCTGCTATCTTGTAAGATGGGAAGGAGAACTAACAGTTCCTTTTAAAGAAAGTTTAAACATCTCAAGAGATCAAAATTAGTTTCAGATGGTTTAAAGAGGAAGTAATTTTTGTTTCCCATTGTCTCAGTTACTTTTCCTCGTTGCTGGGACAAAAACTTGACACCCAAAATTAAGTAAGGAAAGGTTTATTCAGTTCACAGTTTGTGGAAGTTTTACTCCATGCTCAGCTGACCCCAAGGCAGATGGGCACATGGCAGAGAGTAGCTGTTCATAGTGGCAGAAAACAGCAAAGAACAAGGGAGGAGCAGCTGAGGTAGCCAGCAAGCCTCTCTCTCTTCCTTATACAGCAGCCAGACTGTCTGCCCCAGGGTGAAGGTAGCACTCACACCCACAGTCCCAGCGTTGGATCATGAATTAATCACAAACTCTCGAAGCTACCCCATGGCTGCATGAGGCTTTGAAGGGACACCTAGACACAAACCATAACACCCATCAGCCACCGCATAATTAATCTATTGCTTTAACCGTGTGAGTTTTAAATATAGTAGCCTGTTTGAGATGCAACTCCCTTGCCCTACGCTGTAATGCACCCATTTGTAGCACACAGTTGCAGGCTAGAGACATGGAGCAGTTGGTAGAGCACCAAGGGTGCGCGAGGCCTGGCTTCCATCCCCAGCACTGCAAATCAAATAAAACTGACAGACCAGTAGTTTTCCACACACTCATGCAGCTGTGCAGCCAGCCATCACCACAATTTTATAGCGTCTTTATTAACTGAAGTGATCCCGACACTCACTGCGGCTTTTTCCCTCCGCACTTTCAGCCCCAGGCAGTCATAAACCTGTTTCCTGTCCTCTCACTTGCTTGTCCTGGATGTTCCATATACATGAGAAAAATAACCTAGGTGGTCTTTTGTGACTTTTTTTCATGTAACAATGTTTTCAGAGTTTATCCATGCAGTAAGCATCGTCAGCACGTGTTTTTCTCTTTAGCGTGAGAGACTGAACTGGGGCTGCTCTATCACTGAGCTACAGCACGTCTCAGTGTCTGAAATGGCCATCCTTTTGCCATGGAATGGTCTTGGCAGCTTGTTAACAATAGAGGGGCTGGCGAGATGGTTCAGTGGTCTAAAGCGCCTGCTTAGGAAAGCTCAGGCAACTGCAGGGACTGCAGTTCGATCCCCGGCACCACATGCTGCGCCAGCCCCACCACCAGGGCAGGCTGAGCCAGCCACAAAATAAATAAATAAAGAAACAAACAAACACAACAAGCAAACAAACCAACAAATAAATAAATAAATAATTTAAAAAAAAAAAAAAAAAAAAAACAATAGACAGAGGGGGCCAGTGAGATAGCTCAGAGGTCTAAGGTGCCTGCCTGGCAAGTACAAAAACCTGCGTTCGATCCCTGGTACAGCATGCTGTGCCAGCCTCAGAACCCAGGTGCACTGTGCCAGACCCAAAACACGATGTGGTGGTGCGTGCCTGTGATCTCAGTACTGGGGAGGCTGAGAAAGGAGTATCACTGTGAGTCCAAGCTATAACAAGTAAAAAAAAAAAAAATTTTTTTTTGACAGCCTAGTGCAGTTCTACTTGTAGTCTCACAGTGAACCTGTGGCATGCGTGCCACAGCGATCACACAGAGCTCTCCCTGTAGTGATGTCACAAACTCTGTGAATTGTTTTTTCTAAAGTAAAACCTTAGCCAGTCATCGTGGCTCATGACTGTAATCCCAGCACTTGGGAGGATGAGGCAGGAGGATCGGTGCAAATTCAAGATGGCCCTGGGCTACAAAAGTGAGCTCAAGGCCAGCCTGAACTGCATAGTGAGACCCTGTCTCAAAAAGACCAAAACAAACTAACAAACAAAAAACCAATAACAACAAAAAATTAAAGTAAAAACTTGCAGGTCTAATTGCAGTGTTGGCATTTTGCAATAAATAAGTGGGCCTTGGGTTGCAGCTTGGGCACTCAGGCTCTAAAAGGTTCACCATCGCTGACTGATCCAGTTACTTGGGAGGCTGAGGTAGGAGCATGTCTTGAGTGTAGCAGTTTGAGGCCAGCCTGGGCAGCACAGCGAGATCTGTCTCAAAATAACAAAAAACAAGCCGGGCATGGTGGTGCATGCCTGTGATCCCAGCACTCTAGGAGTGTGAGGCAGGAAGACGGAAAGTTCAGACCTAGCCTAGGTAACTTAACAACTTAAACAACCTGTCTAAAATGAAAAGTAAGAGCTGGTGAGATAGCACAGCAGTCTGAAGCGCCTGCTTAGGCAAGCTTAGGCAACCTCAGGGACCGAGGTTCAATTCCCGGCACCACATGCTGCGCCCGCCCCACCCCCAGAGCAGGTGAGCCAGCCATAACATAAATAAATAAATAAAGTTAATGAAATAAAAAGTAAAAGGATCCAGGTGAGGGGCTGGGGAGATAGTTCTGTGGCACAAGTGCCAGCCTGGCAAGTGCAAGGTCCTGAGTTCAAACCCTGGTCCCGCAAAAAAAAAAAAAAAAAAAAAAGAAAGGCGGCCGCTCTCACGTCTTTTGTGCTCTGTGTAGTATGAGAGGCGAGTGCTGTGCGCACCCAGTGCAATGAGCGTCTCGGCTTTCATCGACATCAGCAAGGAAGACCAGGCTGCAGAGCTGCCGTGTACCTCAAGTCCAGGGGAGCTGAGAACTCGGAAGGTGGGCTTCACATGGGCCTAGATCATTGAAGTCTGCGTGTGTGTCTGAAGGAAGATGGTAAAGATGTGGAAAGTGTGATGAACAGTGTGGTCCCCTTGTTACCGATTCTCAAACTGGACAAGCAGGAGGCCCTGATCGAAAGCCTGTGTGAGAAGCTCGTCAAATTCCAGGAAGGCAAGCGTCCATCTCTGAGACTGTAGCTGCTTAGCAAACTTTTCCATGGGATGGATAAGAACACCCGTGAGGTATATGGTGTACTGCAGCCTCGTTGGAGTGGTGTGGCGTCCTGCGGAGCCGTCCAGTATGTCCCCACGGAGCTGGATCAGGTTAGGAAATGGATTTCTGACTGGAATCTCACTACTGAAAAGAAGCACACCCTTTAAGGCTACTCTGTGAGGCACTCGTGGATTGTAAGAAAAGCGATGCTGCTTCAAAAGTCATGGTGGTTCCCACTACAATTATGGAGCGTTGGACTATGTATACAACCACTCCCTCTTTGTACAAAGAGAAGATAAAATTTTGTTGTTGTTTTTTTTCTTTTTTTTCTCCCCTACTAATATGGATTAGAAAATTTATCATGTCTACACACTGTGCTCTATATAACTACTATGAGGACAACAATAGTCAATGTATAAATTATTGTGAATGCACTAATAACGTGTTTTGAAACTATCATATTGTTATTTCTTATTAAAAATTAAAAATACAAAAAAAAAGTCATGGTGGAATTGCTTGGAAGTTACACAGAGGAAAGGCTCCTCAGGGTGAGTCGATGTCCCCAGGTGCATTGCACGAGCATTGAGAGAGCCAGATGCCTTTCTTTTTGACCATCTTCTTCCCTTAAGGTCTCTGGACGGCGAGCTTGTTCATGATCTTGTAACCATTTTTGTGAGTGCTCCATTGGCATCATAGGTCAAGTTTTATCAGAATAACAAAGACTTCATTGATTCACTTGGCCTTTTACGTGGGCAGAACGTGGCAAAGATGTGACTGCTCACTTTCATGGGGATGGCAGTGGACAGCAAAGAGAGTTCCTTTGATGCCATGCAGCAAGCACCTCAGGTCGGGGCTGATGGTGTGGCAGCCTTTGTGACTGATGTGGTGAGAGCTAAGATGGTCTACTGCAGAGTTGATCAGACCCAGGGAAAAGCAGTTGTCAGCCGTAGCACACACCGGAAAACAGCAGTGGCAGCAGCTATGTGACAACTTGATGCTTGGAAACACAACTCGAACAAGGTGAAAAACAGCCTTTTGAGTTTTTCTGATACCTGAATTTTTATACATATGATTTTGCATTTATTTTTGGAAAAAACTAAATTATAGTAAAATGTTACAGACTAAAAAAAAGCCGGGTGTGGTGGTGCACGCCTGTAATCCCAGCGCTTGGGAGGTTCAGGCAGGAGGATCGGTGTGAGTCTGAGACCAGCCTGGGCTACAAAAGGCCAGCTGAACTGCATAGTGAGACCCTGTCTCCAAAAGACTGAAAAAAAAAGGAAAGGTGGGAGTATGGCTTGACCTAAAGGCCCTGGGTTCAACCCCCACTACCATCCTCTCCCTTCCATACATGGTCAGCTGATATTAAATGTGACCATCTACTTTTCTTTTTTCTTTTTTGAGTTAGTTAAATTTTCTTTGTGTGAAGAAGATGCTACCAATATTCATACATTTCAGGTACTGGAACCAAACTGATAATGTCATACTTCATCTCATTTTTAGCTAACCCACTACTTTTATTTTTTAGTTTTTCCATATACTTTTAAAGGCTTGTAAATTTACATGTGATTGCAATTAGGGGCCAGTCAAATAATAACTCAGGAGAATTTTCCTCTGTCAACGTCTTCCACTTATATAGGATACGATCCTAGGCCCAGGGACTTGGGGTATACTGTTCAGTTTTGTCTCTAGTTTGTTGAGGAGCTACCAGGCTTTTCCTAAGGAGCTACAGGTTTTTCTGTCCTCCCAGCAGGAGTCATACTCTCCACGTCCCCACCACCACTTGGTGTCATTATAGCCCTGTATGTATCTTCTTTTGACTGATTGGCATTAGATGCCCTATTAACGTACTTTTTTTCTGACTGTAGCATAGAGAGAGTAGCATGGAGGTTGATTCCAGAATTTGATATTTGCATTGCAATTAAAATGTTGTGACCCTTTCTTTGGGGTTATTTATACTAGCAGATATAGTGGCACCTCAGTGCATCAACTCAGTTCTTTCTACCGTTCTGGTCACAAACCAAGTTAGAAGTAAACTGAAGCAAATTCAGTAGTTAGGCTTAATGTTGACCTTACTGGGAGATGTAAGTCAGTTTTCATCCAGTTTGGTCTGGGACCAGAATCATGGAAAGAGCCGAGTTGTGAACTGAGGCACCGCTTCATAGCGTTTTGCTTTTACATACATTCACATTCACATTACAGCAGTGTGCTTCTAATTCTTTGGGGTAGTTTTCAGCAAATAGAATGAAGTAATTTACCCTCAAGGTCCCTTTAATTATTAGCCTGTTAGTATTTTTTAGAATGAGATTTTATTGGTACATTTTAGATATACATAATGATCACATTCATCACAAAGAATTCGTACTTAGCCTGTTAGTATTGTCATTTATTTTCCTCCATGTACAGTGGGTGTGCTCAGAAATACAGTGGCTAAGAGCCGCAGTCTGTGCCCTCATGGAGATTATAGTCTCTTGGCAGAGACAGATATAAAATAAATAATTATAAAAAGAATCATAATTACAAATATGTGTTTTGAAGAAAAGCATTGACAGCCAAGTGAGTGGAACTGAACCTAACCCGGATAGAGCAGGGCAATCAGGGAAGGCTTCCAGGTGAGACCTGGGCTGAGCATGAGGTTTGGGAAAGGAGGAGGAGGAAGGACGGTGTTCTCTGGCAGCAGGTTGCAAGAGCATGGGCCCCAAGGTAGAGGAGTGCAGCAGTGTCCAGGACTTTGGAAGGGCCAGTGTTGTTGGGGCAGAGATGAAGGCAGAGAGTGACGCTGGTAAGAAGGAAGCAGGCAGCAGGGTCTGTGGCCTGGGGAGGGCTGTGTTTCATTTGAATGGTGAAGAGTTGATGTTGCCAGGTTTGGGGGAGGGGAAAGATAGGGCCAAATTTACATGTTAGGAAAGTCCATAAAGAAGGGAGCAAAGAGTCAGTGGATGCAAGGGGACCAGAGAGGAGACTTGCCGTTGTCCAGGCAGGGAATGGAGGCAGACTGCATGGAGACAGCCACATGACTGGGCGGGCTCCTTGGGAAGCAGAGTCCAGTTGCCTCCTTGTGGGCATAAACCCAGCGTGGTACTGCAGAGGGCTTTCTGCACTCACACGCCCATGGACAGAACTCAGGACAGGGAAAGCTGCACATTTGTGGGGGAAAGGGGCTCAGGAAGAAGGCCACACAGGATTCTGGGGCACGTGTGTGTACAAGGAGCATTTAGAAGTCATGGAGGCCAGGTGTGAATAAGTCCTTGGAGGTAGAGTGCCAGAGTGAGAGGGGAATGGCTCCAGATAGGCTCGGAGGATCCTTCCTTGCCGCACCTCCGTGGAGAGGATAGACTGGTCAGGGCCAGGTGGATGCAGGAGTCGTGGAGATGGATCGGGTTGGACCGGCAGAGCTGGGGGCAGGAGAGCTGGAGCGAGGACATCTCCAGGTAGGGACACGTGCTAGAGGCCACAGAAACAACTTGGCTGCAAGTTACATCCCTGGTTCTCTGTTCATACTGAACACTACTGAGCTAAACTTTTGTTCAGGGAATGAGTAAAGCTCTACCTGTGGAGCTTTCATTGACCAGGATGATGTTTCCACTGAAATACTCCTGCTTTGTGTACATGTCTTTTTTATTTATTGTGTTTGTTTCATTTTTTTAAGACTGGGTCTCATTATGAAGTTTGGACTGGTCTTGTGCTGATTTTGTAGCCCCCAGGCTGATCTCAAACTCATAGTGATTCTCCTGTCTGGCTCTCCCAAGTGCTGGGATTACAGTCATGTGCTACCATGCGCAGGGTGCCAAGGCCCAGCATGGTATCCAGGTGCATGGATCAAACTTGGGACCTTGAGCTTGCCAGGTAGGTGCTTATGCCTCTGAGCTATCTCCCCAGCCCTGTGTCTTATTTTTATTTCTTTATTAGTTTATATTAATGTGATAGAAAACCTAGGTTGAAGGGCCGGCAGTATAGCTCAGTGGACTAAGTGCTTGCTTAGGGAAGCTCAGGGGCCAGGGTTCAATTCCTGGCCCTGCCTGCTGTGCTGGCCTGCTCTTGGGCAATGGAGTCCGGGTGTGGTGGCACGTGCTTGTAATCCCAGCTCTTGGGAGGCAGGAAACAGGAGGATCACTATGAGTCACAGCTGCATAGTGAGACCCTGCACACACAAAAAAGAAAAGAAAACATAGGTTGAATTTTTCTAATTTTTGTCTTTCAGTTTTGAAGTTGTAGAATAGACTGTGTACAGCAAGCTCTGATATACTGAAATAGGGGCTGGGGAGATAGCTCAGAGGCATAAGCACCTACCTGGCAAGCTCAAGGTCCCAAGTTCAATTCTGCAGGCTGTGCTGGCCCCAGAACTGGGCATGGTGGTGCAAGCCTGTTATCCCAGCATTCTGGAGGTTGAGATAGAATCACTATAAGTTCATGACCAGCCTAGGGGCTACAGAAGTGAGCACAAGGCCAACCTGAACTGCACCGTGATACCCTTTCTTAAAAAAACCAAAAACAACACCAGGGCCAGCCCAATAGCTCAGTGGACTAAAGTGCCTGCTTAGGCAGGCGCAGGGACCGGGTTCCATTGTGTGGGGATTGAGACTGGGCATGGTGGTGCGCACCTGTAATCCCAGTGCTTGGGAGGCTGAAAGCAGGAGGATCACTACGAGTCCAATCTGTGTAGTGAGACCTTGTAGACCCCGTACTAAAATACATTAAAAAAACAAACAAACACTGAATTAAGCCAGGTATGGTAGCACATGCCTATAATTCCAGTAGTGGGAGGTTGAGGCAGGAGGATCACTACAAGTTCAAGGTCAGCTTTCGGTACATAGCAAGATCCTGTGCCAAAACACCAACCACCTCACACCCAATAACCAACACTCAGTGTTCTCCCTTTATGAGAACTAGAGAGAGACAGAGACACACAGAGAGAATGTGTGTGTGTGCGTGCATGCCTGCTGGTGACAAGTGGCTTGCTCTTGTCTCGGGATTTGTCTCTTACAGGTTGGTTCCCTAACCAGTTGATTTGTTGCTGTGCCTCTCGTGCTGATCCCTTCTCCCCTCTGGTGCCCTCTCAGGGTCACCTCCCAGAGTGCTGGATTACAATCATGAATCACCACAGGCTAGGGTTTTTTCTTTTAGAGATAAACTGCTTTCCCCAACTTGCTCCTGCTGAGGATGTAAACTGCCAGCCCTCCCCTCCTCAGCTCAGGTAAACAGATAGAAACTATTGTCTGTGTCAGAAATTGGCATATCCATCAGAAAGGGATGTGAAGGTGCCCATCCAGGTCAGGGAGGTCAAGTTCACATGAGCTTCCTTGTCTGTGGTCTTGTCTTCCTCCCTTTCCCTCTAGCAGAGGCCCTTGCACACCAAAGAAAATGAGACAGAGCTATCTCTAAATAACCCTTTTTTTCCTGTCCCCCAAGCCTCCTGAGTTCTTAGGAAGAGGAACAGTGGGGACCAGGGCGTCTCACAGTAAAGTCACAAACACAGTTGTGAATCAGACACTGGAAAGGAGTTTATCCCTACTGTCTGGGATCCGAGCCGGTTCTTCCACATAAGGGCCTTGTGTATTAAGTGTCTCCTGGCCATGACCATGGTCAAAGTGCTCTTGAGCCTGCTAAGGGGCCTTGGCCCTGGGATCCTGGCCCATCCGCTTGCCCTCTTCCAAGTAGGCCACAGAGTTCAGACTCCCGAGGGTGCCTTACTCTCTGTATGTGGCTTTCATTCCTTCTGTACCTCTTTTAGTTTTATTGACTGTTGGTCATCTCCACTCCTCTGGGAGTCGAGGAAGGCAGGCCTGAGTGTAGGTCTCTGTCCTCACACAAATCTCTTCATGCTTCTGAATCTTTTGGTTAGGTAGGAAAATTTTGACAACAGTCACTGTTCGAAAAACCGAACTTGTTCGCTGGCTTTGTGTCTCTTAATTTTTTTCCAACACATTTTCATTTATTCTCAATGGCAACAAAAATCGTTTCAAAATAAATGCAGGTACTTTGTGTTTTCAAGAGATACTTTAAAATATGCTATTTCAATAGAAGTTTAAAAGCCATACCTTGACCTGCTTAGCAATTTTTTAAACTTTATTTATTTATGTTATAAATGTTTATAACATAGTATTCATGTTATAAATAAGCCCAGGACTCAGCCTTCCCTGGGGTTAGGGCTGGCACAGCATGTGATGCTGGGGATTGAACCATGGTCCCTGAGGTTGCCTAAGCTTGCCTAAGCAGGCGCTTTAGACCTCTGAACCATCTCGCCAGCCGCTAGTAATGGTTTTAAATAGACAGTCAGTCCTTACGTTGTCAACATCTGGCACCAGAACGGTGCCCTACTTGGGAGTGGTATCAGATGGATATGTGTGCTGTGCTCCAGGGCATCCAGGTCCCTGAGGTGGGCAGAGGACAGTCACATACGCTGATCAGTAGCCTAACTTCTGCCTGGCAATCCCAGTGCCAACGTGAGCAGAAGAGGACTGGAGGTCATGAGCAGCGAGGTTGGAAAGTCCCTGGCGTCCATGGCTCTTCCAGAAGGATTAGCATCAGAAGGCAATGGTGCCGCGGCTGCAGAGAGGTTCTTCTCCTTTTTCATTCTCTTCCAGCAGAGCCGCTGCTGTGGCCACCAGGGCGCATGCCCGAGTCCGTGTCAGGCTCTTCCCTGTGGCTCTTACTTTTTATTCATTTATTTTTTTTTTCTTTTTAAAGGATACTTATTTTTTTAAAAATAAAATGGAATCATCAGATTGGACAAAATAGGTTGTAGAATTTTTACAAAACTGTTGTGAGGTTCGTTGAAGCAAGCAGCTGTGCATTGGCAGAAGAATGTTCATATCCTCGCCTGGACCTTTCTACATACAGACTCAGTGGTCCTATTCAGTGGTCCTAAACAGGCTTGTTAGCAGGGTTTGGTGGCGTGGGCCTGTAGTCCCAGCTACCCTGCAGGCTGAGACATGAGGGTGCCAAGTTCAAGGCCAGCCTGAGTGACTCAGTGAGACCCAATCTCAAAATCAAATAAAAAGGCGATGCAGTTTAGTGTGAAGGCCTTGGGTTCAATCCCCAGCACTGAGTGAAAAAAAACTAGGACTGTTTAGGTTCCTAGAATTACTTGGCATAATCAGTCCTTTAACTGAGAGGTTTGTTTTGGCTTGCTCGCTTCTCATGCATTTTATTTTATTATTAAAATGTTTAGCACCTGGTGAATTAGGGCATATCTGTGTTGATTGTGATCACTTTTGTTCCCTTTTTCTCCTCCCCCATCCCTAGATTTCCTTCCCATCGCCTTGAAACCCACCTATCTGTTTCCCACTCTCTACTATTCTGCTTCTCCAGTTGCTTGTATTTTGGGTTGCTGTGGAAGAGAAATCATGTGACATCTCGCCCTCTGTCTCTGATCTATTTCACTCAGCACTGTGGTTCAAGATCACCTGTTCTACAAATGACTCATTTATTTTCTTGATCCTGGATGTTGTTGTATTGCCAAGGCTGCCTTAAACTTGAGATTCTCCTGCCCCAACCTATTGAATAGCTATGATTACAGGCATGCACCACTGCTCCGATCTTCATGAATTTTAATTCCTCTGCTTTGGAGCCCCTTTTTAGAACCTGAAAATGTTAGGCCATTTCACTTAAAAGCTATTGATAGAAAAGCAACTGGCACCGGGCGTGGTGGCGCATGCTGTAATCCTAGCACTTGGGAGGCTGGGGCAGGAGGATCGGATGTGAGTTTGAGATCAGCCTGGGCTACAAAAGTGCCCAAGGCCAGCCTGAACTGCATAGTGAGACCCTGTCTCAAAAAGACAAAAAAAGAAAAAAGAAAAAGTAATTGGCATTTTTGCTCATGTTTAACCTATCTAACATGAATTTTTTTTTTTTGGGGGGGGTGGGACACAGAGTTTGAACTCATGACCTTGCACTTGCCAGGCAGGCATTTGTGCCAGGGAGCTATCTCTCCAGCCCCAGAAAAATTTTATTTTAATTAATTAGTTTTCGGTGCCGGTGAGATGGCTCAGTGGTCTAGAGCTCCTGGTTGGACAAGCTTGGGCAGCCACAGGGACTGCGGTTCTATCCCCGGCACCACATGCTGCACCAGCGCCCCCTCCAGGGCAGGCTGAGCCGGCCAGAACACAAATAAATAAATAAATGAGGTTTAAAAAATAAAATAAAATAAACTTCAAAAAAAAATTAATTAGTTTTTGGTGCTAGAAATTGAACCCAGGGGCCTTTGTTCCAAGCTACACCATCAGCCCTTTTATTATTATTTTATTTTGAGACATAGTCTCACTAAGTCACTGAATTACCCAAATTGGGCTTGAACTTGGGTTTTTCCTGCCTCAGCCTCCCAGAGGGCTAGAATTACAGGCATGGGCTATCATGCCTGGCTATAAGTTTATTTTAAGTCCTTTTTGATATATTGGCCAAATATTAAAGCCCGCTTTCCAGAACAAAATCACCATTTAAGGTAGCATAAGGGCGCTGGGGAGGCTGAAAGCAGGAGGATAATTATGAGTCCAAGCTGCATAGTGAGACCCCATACCAAACACATAAAAAACAAAACAAAGCAAAAAAAAAAAAAAAAAAAAACACTGAATATAAGGGATATAGTATTTTCTACTTAAAAAATATTTTAAAAATCAAGAGCTATTAGAAAAGTCACTAAGCGTGTGTCATATGTGTAACTTGTGGAAATACAGAGCACAGCAAAGCAGGAAGGTGCTCACTGCATGAAGCCCTGCTGTGCGCTTCACGCACAGTCAGGTCGTGCTGAGCCCACGGGGGCCTTGGAGGCAGAGCCCGTCGGCCCTGCAGTGGCTTTTCAGGAGCAGACTCGTTGACGTCCTGCCCCACGCAACCTGACAGACTCCGCTAGCTGTGCCTGCCTCTCCCTGAGGAGTAAAAACATTCCTGGTGACCCAATGTAAATTTGCAGAGAGAACACTTACTGAAAAATCCTACACAGGACCACTGTTTTCTGCATTATCGTATCCAGTGAAAATGGTTGGTGAGCCAGCGCTCTGCTTGCTTGTTTCTTGCCCTTCTTCCCCCAGAGAAGGATTACAGCAGCCTCTGTGACAAGCAGCCCATAGGGAGGCTCCTCTTCAGGCAGTTCTGCGACACCCAGGAGGATCTTAAGAAGCACGTTGAATTCCTCGATGCTGTGGTAGGTGATCATCTTGGGAGAGGTGGCCCAGCCTAGTTCTTTTGGAGATTTAGAAACAATGACATTGGACAATGACCCAGAGTGAGTGGCCTCGTGGTCTTGGTGTCACGCTGCCGTGTTGGTAGGGAAACGTGGTCAGTACAAATGGCATTTCTGGGGTGTTGTACCGCAGGATTGGAGAAGCCCACCACGCGCTGGTGGGTCTGAACTGTGCCTCTGGCAACGGGGGAGTGAGACAGCCCACTTCTTCGGCACATGGGGGTGGCCCCTTGGGGTGCCTGACCCCAAGCACCTGCGAGGCGCCTGGGGCTCATAGGACTTCAATGTGCAGTTTCTGGTATTCTCATATATCCTGTTGGAGTTCCACTGTTTGAGAAAGAGTTAGGACTACTACTAGTGAGCCTAGAGTTTCAAGAACGCCAAAGTAACTGCTCAGGAGAAAATGGCTGGCCTTCAGCAGAGAAGATCACTGGCTTTTAGTTATTTATCTCCAGACTCTGACCCTTTTAATCTTTCCCTTGCCTGCCCCAGTCATGTCAGCAAATATGTACTGACGCAAAAGACTTCTTGCATCCTTGAGTTTTATTGCTCTTTTCTGTGTCGTGCTTTGTAAAATTCTTGAGGCCCCCTTATCATTTCCTCCCTGTCCCCTGGAACTCCCTGAGATTTGCTTTTTGGCACTATCATTTGACTAAGACAAAACTTAGAAATGGAACAATTCTTTTTTGCTTTGTGCTGTTTTGTTTTTTTCTGTACTAGGAATTGAACCCAGGGTCTCTGTATGGAGGTACACCTCCAGCCCTTTATTTTTTATTTTGAGATTGGACCTCACTAAGTTGGCCAGCCTGGGCTTGAACTTCAAGTCCCCCTGTCTCAGAGTGCTGGCATTGCACCTACGTGTCACCATGCCTGCCTAATCATTTCATTTTACGGCTAGGGTTCTTTTTTTTTTATTTTTTTTTGTCTTTTTGAGACAAGGTCTTGCTGTGCAGTTCAGGCTGGCCTTGAACTCACTTTTGTAGCCCAGGCTGGTCTCCAACTCACACCAATACTCCTGCCTCAGCCTCCCAAGTGCTGAGATTACAGGTGTGCACCACCACGCCTGGATACTGCTAGGGTTCTGATGCAATGGGGTGTGCTGCTTGTTTTCAGGGTTGGAATGTGGATGCCAATTTCTATGTAATGGGATATGCTTACTGAACTCTGGAGAATTTTTAAAATTTAGGGCCCTAAAATTCTTTTATGTTAAAATGGCTAAACCGTGTTGTTAGGGCTCTGTTTTAGGGTTATTCTGCTGTTATGATGACGCTTGTTGGTGACAACCAGCTGACTTGACTGGCGATGGGTTTGTTTTCATTTTCTTTATGACCATGGTGTGGCCTCAGAACACTGGTGACACTGTTGCACAGCACTCACTGCTCAGGCCACTTTGGGACAAGGACATGTGGGAGACTTGAGTCTCAGCCATTTCCCCCACATTACCTGGCTCCTTGCTCAGTGTTTGTTGAATGAATGAATGAATGAATGAATGAATGAATAGCATCTGGGTTCAGCTGGAGAGCCAGAAGCAGTAGGAAGGAGATAAAAGAGCTGCTGGTGTACCTGATGGTGGCGTCTGGCCAGGAAGGTCAACACGGGGAGGCCATCCTTTAGGGAGGACAAGTTCCCACACCGGGCTCCAGGGAGAGCATGTCTTCTGCTCTGACATGGTCCCCAGTTGGACCGGCCCACACAGCCCCTGCAGGACACTCTGCCTCTCTGCCTGCCAGTGGGCCCCAAGGCTGGGTGCTGGCTGTCGCTGCTGGCCTGGACCTGGTGGCCACCTGAGAGCTTGTGTGCCTGCAGAGCAGCTATCAGAAGGGCTGTGTACGGTGACCTCAACAGCACTGTTTGGGCACGTGCACTGTCACCGAGATGCAGCCAGCCTGAGCGCTCCTGCCCTGCTGCCACCTCCACCTTTATGAGCTGCTGGCCGGAACCCTTGTCTGGCAAGAGCAGAAGCCCTGTGGGATAAAATTCACTTCCCTGTTTGCACAGGACCTGCCAAACCTGGAACATCTTCTAGAGTTTTAAGGAGCTGCTTGTGGAAGTGATTTCTTTTTCTCTGACAATGATTGAAAGACATTGTTCGCTCCTGTGGTCCCACCTCCCTCCTCCCAGTGTAGCCCATTCCTGCTTGGTATCACCAGCTTTGGCTTCTTGTAGCAGTACTGATTCAGCTACACGAGGGACTCTGGAAATTTCTGAAATGCTGTTGACTAGCCCGTTGTGTTTAGCCCTAGTCAGTGGCTGAAAAGCAGCAGGCACAGCGTTGTTCTGCTGCTTACTAGTTCCTCTCTAAACCAGAGCAGTCACTCGCTAGCAGGACTAGCAGGGTGTGCAAGTCCTCAGATTCAGTCTCCAGCACCAAAACAAAGAAGGATGTACCCCCTGCAGCCCTCAGGGTGCCCAAGAAAGGCGGTCGCACTCTTCCCTGGCCATGAAGCTGTGAGTCGATCCCATCAGCCACAGACTTGGGAGTGCTGTGAACTCGCTAGTGGAGACAACTGCCATTTCCCTTTTTTCTGTCTCTCGGTCAGGCTGAGTATGAAGTCGCCCTTGATGAGGACCGCAGAGACCACGCTCTGTCTATCCTGGACAAGTTCTTTAGTCCTGAGGTGGGTTTTCTTCTTTAGGACAAAGACTTGTCCACAATATGCCTAGAGGCTTAAGGTGTGTAGCTGAGCTTACTTTGTTGGATAGGATAATAACAAATACGTTGAGAACTTTACTTTCTTATAAATGTGCTTCTTTTGTATTTTTATTTGGTTTTATAAATCCCTAAGGAAACAGATTCATTGAATTTAATTAATTAATTAATTAATTAATTTATTTATTTTTGTGGTACTGGTGATTGAGCTCAGGAACCTGAGCTTGCCAGGCAAATGCTTATTCTACTGAGCTATCTCCCCAGTCCCCAGATTCATTGAATTTTAAAGTCGTTATGGTAAATATGGAATTAAATTTTATTTGTCTTTTTTGGATGAAAAATGATATTTTCCCCAAAAACTTTAACAGGACTTAGTAGTTGTTGTTGTTGTTTTTCTCCTCCTCCTCCTCCTCCTCCTCCTCCTCCTCCTCCTCCTCCATCTATTCAGTACATTCTTGCAGTTGAATTTGTCAGTGAAATCGAAGTGTAGCCTGCTCCTCCCTGTGAAGGTTAGCCGGCTGCTAGAAGCCCTGTGCTCCAGGCAGGTCTCCGTGGGAGGTGAAGGGACAGAGCACAGTAAGGGCGACCTAGGCTGGGTGGCACAGCTTGAGCTCTGCACATGGAGGGTATGCTTTAATCTCCTGGCAAAAACATAAGGTAACACTGTTTATGTATCTATTTTTCTAAGATAAAATCAGAGCTACTAAGTAGCTTTTTTGAAGTTACACAGCTAGTAAGTGTTGGAGCCAGGGATGTACATGGGTATATGAAGACTGGAGCAAGAGAAGGTTTGGTGCAAGTGAGCCCAGGATATTTACGTCCTGAGCTGGCTCACTGGAGATGACAGGGCTGCCGGTTAGGGAAGGAGCAGGGCTCTCTGATAAGCACAAGGTGTGCACACGGGAGGTTAACCCGGGGTGAGCTGACTCGGAAGCTTGTGTCCAGCCCCACTCCGCCTCACAGGTCATTCTTCTCAAACCCCGCTATGACAACATCTGTGTATTTGTGGTGGCCCAGGATACTAATTGGGAGAAATAGAGTTTCATTTATCTAGTCCTTTTGACTTTTGTATCAACTTCTTTTTCTTGAGTTCTCCTGAGCAAATACCCCATAGCAAAGGGAGCTGTTGTAGTGGTGACGATCAGATAACAGATGCAGAAAAGGAAGAGAGGGAGAGTCACAACCCTGCTGCATGGTGTCCTGTCAGGCAGGCTGTTGTAGCAGAATGCCACTGGTGGGCTAATTTTATGAAGTGTGGTAAAACATATGGTGAATGCTGTTTCCAAGCAGCAGTCGGCGAGAAGGCCCACTCCTAATAGCATGATGCTGCGTCCTCATCCACCTTACGGACAGAATCCGGCATCTTGCCACTTTTGGCTCTTCCTCAAGGTCAAAGTGACCGTGAAAGGGAAACATGTGATTCAACTCAAGACATACAGGCAGCTGCCCTGCACAGCTAAAGATGCTCATGAACGAGAACTTCTGAGGGCCAGCCAGATAGCTCAGGTAACTAAAGTGCTTGCCCAGGCAGGCACTGGCACTGGGTTCAGTCCCCAGCATGCCACGCCAGCCTAGCCCCAGGGCGCACTGAGACAGTGATTGAGACTGGGCATGGTGGCTTGCTCCTGGAGTCCCAGATCTTGGGAGGTTGAAAACAGGAGGATCACTATGAATCCAGTCAGTATAGTGAGACCGTATAGAGCCTCTACTAAATATGTTAAAAAAAAAAAAAAAAGGAAAGAAGACTTCTAAAACTGCTTCAGAGCAGTGGCAAGAATGATGGGATAAGTGTTTGAACCAAGAAATATTTTGAAGGGCAATAATGGCACTGTGCGTCACAAAAGGACAAAAAAACCGTATGGGTACTTAGGGGACCCAAAATAATCATAATATTTCTTAACAAAGTGAAAAGACACACACTTGTCAATTTCAAACCTTATTACAAAGTTGTAATAATCAAGATGATGTGCATAGCACTTGGATAAAGTTAGAGACCCGAGTGAATGGCATAAAATTGAGTCCGGAAAGAAACTCTTGCATTTGCAGTCAGTTGACTTACAGTGTCTTACCTGCTTTGTTATTGCTAAGACATAATAAAGAACAAAAGCTTTGTTTTAGTTCACAGTTTGTAGAAATTTCAGTCCATAATTGGCCAGCTCCAAAGCAATGTGGCGTGGCAGAGGAGAAAAGGCGGGGAGGCAGGAAGCATCGAGCCTCCTCCTTTCCCTTTTGATTTGGTCCAGCTGCAGCCTATCAGCTGCTGTCACCCACACCCAGGTTGCGTCTTCCTTCTTCAGTAAGTTTATGATCTAATCCTAAAACTATGTCAGACCAATCAGTGCACTAATCTAGTACCACACCCATGATGTAGTTACTACTCCACCCCTGCCCCTGCCATGAATCCAGAGGCCTAGGGGACATCTAGGTGTAACCTACAATGTGTGGTAGGGCCTGAAACAGTTCAGGGGAAGAAAGAAGAGTGCCTTCAATAATCAGTGCTGAAACAACCGGGTAACCATGTGAAAGCAGCTTTCAAAGGACACAGACCTAAACGTAAGAGTTAAAACTATATAATTTTCTAATATCCTGAATATATAAGGAATTTTTACTGTCACCTGATGGGGCCAAAGGAGATGCTTCAGAGAAAAGATGAGGACGTTGTCCCACTCCACTGGCCAGGTCATAGAAAAGCATTGCAGGATGCATGGTGAGAGGCACAGAAAGGTCCGTTATGCACAGTGAAGGTGTTCATACCCGAAGAGAACAAGCAGTCTGGCCTGCGAGAGGCAGGTTCATGAGGGTCTCAGGGTCTTCAGGGCGGAGATCGATGGGGGTGTGGATTCCTGTGTCTTCAGGCTACCCTTTGCTGGGCTGCCCGTTTGGAGTTTAGAGTGATGCTGCTGCCTCCTCTGCCACTTCCTTGAGGACGGAGTCTGTGGCCAGAAGAGCAGGGCCCTTGTTACAGCTCCTTTGGGTCTGCAAGACCTAGAGGAGGTGTTTTGCCCCAAGTTACCTGGGCGGAAAGCGGCAGTAGAATCCTGGATGGCTTTGTGTCTTTTTTTTTTTTCTTTCATTTTTTTCTTTTAAGAAGAAATAACAAAGTGACATTTTCAAAACACATTAGTAGTACATTCCCAATAATTGATACAGTGCAGATTGTTGTCCTCATAGTAGTTATACAGAGCACAGGATGTAGACATGATAATTTTTCTGATCATTGTTGGTACAAAAAATTTCTCATTGAACTAAGAGAAAATAGTTGTATACATAGTCCTGTATTCTACAATCGCAATAGATTATTGGCAGAACTGGCAATGTCAGAAGATGTTGATTTAAGCCTTTTATAACTCAGCATACTAATCTAGCTTTATGTTTTATGCCTTGCGGTTAAACTTTTCCTTTGGGCGATTAAGGGCAAGTTAAAGCAAGGCCTGTATAACAAAACATGTAACTTTTGAATCTCCCAAGGTCAGTCAAATCCCCTCAGGATTTACTTTGAAACCATGTACAGTGCTTTGTAGAACTGTTGTCAGCCATCTGGATGAGTCACGGCCATTGCTTGACCAGTTTGCTCTCTGTGAAAGCCCAAGAGAATGTTTTCTCTCTAGGTGACTCTCCTTAGGCACACTATATACATTGTCAATCCCTTTCCTCTGTGGTCCCATAATCTCCTTGAACAGAAAGTTTGGGAAACCACTGAGTAATAGGATGTTACAGCACAGGTTCTTTTCTATCTTGAGTCCTCACTGACCTTGAAGGGCTAGGGCCAAAATATTGGCAATCCTTGTAGCCCTTCTTTTTCTCTAATTTTTGGTCTGTAAACTTACATTTTTAACTCTCCAGAAGAGAAGCTTCATGATACTATTACTCTATAACATAAGGACTTGAGCTTAACATTACTGTCTTTCTGACTATCAAACATCTTACACTTAACTTGGAATTGGTATTTTCAATCAATCATTGATATTCTAATAAGTCCCTATAGAATGTGATAAAAGCAGTTACATATTTTTACACAGACATTTAGAAATCTAAGTATATACAAATTTGTAGCCGGTCAATCCTATGGCATAGCTTTGTGTCTTGAAGCTTCAGTTTTTCTTTCTTTCCTTTTAAACTTTATTTATGTTACAGCCAGCTCAGCCTGCTCTGGGTGTGGGGCTGGCACAGCATGTGGTGCTGGGGATCAAATTGCAGTCCCTGTGGTTGCCTAAGCTTGCCTAAGCAGGCACTTTAGACCGCTGAGCCATCTCGCCGGCCCCAAGCTTCAGTTTTTCTTAAAATTACTATTTTTTGTCTCTTTTCTACCTATCTTTATTTCTTCTATCCTACCTTGCTACAAGTCAACAATGAAACAACTCAATTTAAAGTAAATACTGAGGTAAATATATTTTCTAACATCTGTATTTTTGCAGAATCTACATACCCTGCCCTCCTTTCTCTATCAATTCCTGTTAGAGTTGCCTGTGTCTAGAATGCTACAAAGCAAAGCACTGTCATTTGGCAGATGTGCCCTGCAGCTGCCTGTAATGTTGTTTCTTAAAGGAAAGCCCTAGCATCTCAGTTTTTCTTGTGTTTGTTTTACATCAGGCTAGTAGCACTGCACCTTGCTGTACCTTAGTGTGCCTCACCTTTCTGCTTGTGGAGCTTAGAAGGGTTGTTTCTCCTTTCAGCAGGACTTTTTTTAAAAAAAGATTTTCTTTTATTTATTTACTTTTTAAAATTTTATTTATTTATTTATTTATTTATTTATTTATTTATGTTATGGCTGGCTCAGCCTGCCATGGGGGTAGGGCTGGCGCTGCATGTGGTGCTGGGGATTGAACCATGGTCTCTGTGATTCACCTAAGCAAGTGCTTTAGACCACTGAGCTATCTCACCAACCCTCAGCAGGAATTAATATCTATTAATATAACTTTGTTTTATTTTACTTTTTTAGGGTTTTTTCATTTGTTTGTTTTTTGTCTTTTTGAGATAGGGTCTCACTATGCAATTCAAGCTGGCCTTGAGCTCACTTTGTAGTCCAAGCTGGCATCAAACTTGCAAATCCTACCCAAGCCTCCCCAGTGACAGGAGTTTGCTACCATGCCTAGGTTTTTTTTTTTTTTTTTTTTTTTTTTTTTTTAGTTTTTGAGACAGAGTCTCTCCAGGCTGGCTTCAAACATGTAGCAGTCCTGCCTCAGCCTGCCCAGTGCTGGGTTAGAGGCATGTGCCGCCATGCCTGGTTTAATGTAAGTTTTTAAAGATATTGACACTAGGATGCCTTTTGGAGTTAATCGCTGAAGTCTTATTAGAATCAGCCTACTATTTAATTTTTTAAAATTGAAGGTTTTTTTTTTTTTTTTCCTTTTTGGGATAAAGTTTAACTATGTAATTCAGGCTGGCCTTGAGTTTGTAGGCCAGGCTAGCCTCAAAGTCACAGTGATCCTCCTGCTTTAGCCTCAGTGCTGGCATTACAGGCACGCACCATCATGCTGGCCCAAAATTGAGTTCTTAGGAGGGGAAAAGGGAAGAGGGGTGATAAGATTATTGAAACACTGGCTCGTTTTCTAAGAAAATGTTGTCTTTTTTCTGTCTCCAATACCTAGAATGATGCATATTTGTTGAGTAAATAAATGAGCAAAAGCCTTCTCTTAAACGCTGTTTTTTTAAGGCAGAGTCTCAGCGTAGCTTAGACTGACCTTAAAGTCACTGTGTGGCCTAGGTGAGCGTCAGAATGTGTGGCACTCTCCCTGCTTCGGCCTCCCAAGGGCTGGGGTGACTGTGCTGCACCAGCACGGCCCTTAAATTTTATTCTTCTCAAGGACTGGCTACATAGAGGGGAATTGGCCTTGGTATCCCACAGGGCCAGGCTCGGCTGAGTGCTCCCACTTGTTGGGGGGTCACCAGCAAGGTTTGTAACTTCTGGGTAACTCCTTTCATCCATCAGGGTTGCTATAGCAAATGGGGTGATATTACTGAAGTGCCTCATTTAATTTAAACAGCAGCTATTAATCATGAGTTATAATGATATTGGTGATTTTCTTTTTACTTATTATTTTTTAGTACTGGGGATCAAATTCAGGAGCTGCTGTAAGCTAGGCATGTACTCTGCTGCTGAGCCATACCCCCCAACCCCTGGATTTTCTTTTAATGAGTTTCCTCATTGTTGTATATTTCTGTTTAACTTTTGTTTAAAAGTTGTTTAACTTTTTTGGTAAAATAACTGCACTAATTTATAGAAAACACAAATTCTTGCTGTGTCTTGGCTCTGCCATAGTCAAAAGCTAGTGTGAAATACACTTCTTGTTTCTAATTACAAATTAACAATTGAACATCATCTGAGTATTTTTTCATTGAATATACACAATCATGTTGATATATTTCCTTTATCCAGAACCCTCTGGGAGAGGGCCTAAGAGGATAGAAAGTAGCACATGGGACACTGAGAGTGTGAGGTATAGCATCTCCTTAGAGGGCAGGGTCACAAGAAATACCGATGTTTGCAATGTGTGTGTGCTAGGAGGTAGCAATTCCGTGTTAGGAACCCATTCTATAGAAACCAAGCATTCTAAGAAGTTGATGGTAATGGACCGGGGAGATAGCTTAGGGGCACAAGTGCCTGCCTGGCAAGTGCAAGGTCCTGACTTCAATCCCCGGTTCCACAAAAAAAAAAAAAAGGAAGTTGATGGCAATGATATTTGTAGTGGGAAAATTGGCAGCTAGAATGTTCAGCAGTGTCAGAGAAGCCCGTATCCCAGAAAATCATAGAGAGAGCTGTATAGGTTCATAGTCACAAAGCTAGCCATATAGGTTTTATGTGTATATATATATATATATATATATATATATATATATATGATGTATATATTTCTGAGGAGGGACCTGTGTTTGATTTAAATTTTTAACTTGTGTTGAAAAAACACGTAAGATAAAGTTTACTATGTTAAACATTTCTAAGTGTATAATTCAGTAGTGTTAAGAACAGTAACAGTATTATGTAACCAATTTCCATAGCTTTTTGTAATCCTGCAAAACTAAAAATCTAGTCAGGCATGTAGTGAACACCTATAATCCTAATTCTCAGGAGGCTGAGATAGAAGGATCACCATAAATTCAAGGTCTGCCTAAACTCCACAGTGAGACCCAGCCTAGCCGACCCCTCCCCACCCCTGGAAATCTACCATTAAACAACTCCCTAATTTCTTCTCTGTAGCTCCTGGTAGTTACCCTGTACTTCCTGTTTCTATGACCTCAACTTCTCTAGGTATCTCAGTGGGATCACTTCTTGGCCTTTTGGCTAAGATCAAGTGTGGAATCTCATTGATGAAATCATGTACTATATATCTGTCTCTGTGTGATTGGCTAATTTTACTGGGCATAACATTTTCCAAGTTCATCCACTTGCAGCATGTGTCAGAATCTGTGTGTGTGTATGTGTGTGTGTGTGTGTGTGTGTGTGTGTGCATGTGCACATATGTGAACATGCACATGCACTTGCAGGAGACTGAGCTAGACCTCACACAGCCAGGCCTGCCCTCTGAGATGTGTTTCCCCCCAAGAGTGTTCTTCCTTTCCAGGCGGGATGTGTATGCCACATTTTGTTCACTGGCTCTGCCATTCAGGGACACTTGGTTATTTCTACTGCTCTACCTCATGGCTGGTTGCACATGCATGTGCACAAGACTCCTGCAGACCCCGCCTTCTGAGCTGGACCAGTTTAGAATCTGCAGGGACCAGTTGGAAAAAGAGGCCCTCAGGCTGTCTCTGGAGAAAGGGCTGGGTTGGAGGATTCACAGGGCATTTTGACAGCCACTTTGTATACTTTGTTTTCTTTTGTCACAGCAGAAATTAAGTTGTTTATCACTGTAAACTATAAAATCGCTAATTGTTACGTGTCTGCTTCATGCTATGTTGAGAACCCAACAGTTCTCTTACCAGCGATACCTGCGGCTGCTGTGAGAGAGTGTAGATGGGACGTGAACCAGCGCTTTTGCAAAAATGTCTTCGAGGGATGCAAGAGGTTAGTGCTGCACACAGCCCTGCTCGGCTTGTCTGTGGGTGCCCTTGGGACAGAGAGCTGCTGGGAAGTTTCTCTGCAGGAAGACAAGTTTTCAGCAGAGCATTTTCCAAATTAAATCCAACCCTTTCCCTGGAAAGAGTAGCAAAGAGCAGTACTTACTCCTATACAAACGTCATCCTTTGGGACATGGCACTGAACACCAGGGTCCTGCCATCCCTGTGAGGGCTTTGGCCACCCTTCCTCTGCTTTCCGACATGCCCGTTTCTAGAGTGAAGGGGAGCTCAGAATGATTTTGGAGACCTAGGCACTTGCTGAAGGTATCTTTCTCTGGGTCTTTGGGAGAGGACAGAGAAATGCTAAGGCAGGCCATTTTAGCTGCATTCAAGTTGTTTATTCTCCTGGGAGGAAGAGTGGTTTTTCTAGTGACTGGGTCCCAAACATGCAGTGCTTCATGTAGCCGTGTGCGTGGACCCACTTTCCACAGTAAGGAAACTGAGGCCGCAGAGAGTAGGTGAAAGTATCCTGCACTCTGAAAGTAGTTCAGGCGAAAGCTTGTTGCAGGCTTCAAAGGCTTCTTAGGCTGCAGTGTTGAGAGTGACTCAGTGGGGGGCAGAGCCTGGGAGGCCCCAGGCCAGGTGAGATGTGCTGCCAGGTACACGGCAGACAGTAGCAGTGGAGGGAGTTAGGAGACTGGTGCACAGTGATTTCATCTGGTCTTTTTTTTTTTTTTTTTTTTTTTTTTCATCTGGTCTTATTAAGGAGGTGCTGAGTTGCAAAACACTGAACCCCAAATGTTCCCATGTGGCTGAGCCTGGACGTGGCTGTCATGCTATGTCCAGGTGTGATGGAGGATGTGGCAACCCAGCCCAGCTTCTTTCAAGGAGTGTGGCAGAGTGAGCCAAGTGAAGAATCAGAAATGCATGCCCTTCTCTGCTTCCAGACTTGAGCTCAGCACTCTGGTTCTGTCCTCAGGACTTGCTACCCACGTGCTGTGGCATCCAGCTGTGGGAGGCTGGTAGCTTACGGATGGAGCAGTCAGTGCCTCCCATGGACATGGACTCAAAGAACAGTTATCAACCTGTTTTTCACAATGTTTGAAAAGTCCTAGTCCTGAGAGGTGACACCAAGGGAGGGCTCCCTAGGGAAAGGGAATAGGAAATGAGCTGCGTTAGATAGCCTCTGGGACAGTAGGACTTGTAATGACAGGAGCAGCCTGTTCAGCCCTTTCGACCTCACTCTTAAGATGACAGAGAGCCCGCGAGCTGGAGCCGTTGTTATGTGGGTGGTGTTTTTCATGTGAGATGTCATCTCTCAGAGCAATGGTGTATGTCTTACATTCTCCTGAGGGAGAGGCTTCAGAAAGGCATATGGTGTCCTCGGGCTCACACAGACAAGGTTTCACAGGAGTGTGAGGGACCCTTGTTTTGAGAATTGCTGTTCTGTAGTGTGAACCAATCCACAAACATATGAGCCACCTTTTTAATAAAATAAAGTGAAACAAAACACACGTGGCTGGCTTAGATTCTGAAACTCATGGAAGGCTTAGGACAATTCCCAGTGCTTCCTCTGTTCCTGATTCTTGCTGTTGCTAAGACCCCCTTTCTCCTCTTCCTCTGAGTGGCTTTGCTTCAGCTCATACCTACCTTCCTCAGATCCCCCTAGCCCCACGTTTCCCACACCCCCACCCCAGTCTTCCCAGAGGTGGTGACTGTGCCCGTACCTCTCCCCAGGCCTGTGGCTCTGGTACCTATTCCCTGATGCTTTGCTCAGCAGGCTCCCTGCACCCAGATGTAGTGGGCATGATTTTGTGCAACATATGTCTATAACTGTGTAACATCTTTTTCTAGTGTTGTCCATCACTATTTGAGTAAAAAACCATTTGAAGAATATCAAGAAAGCGTGTATTTTTCTCGATTTTTGCAGTGGAAATGGCTGGAAAGGTATATTTTAATTTAAAACTTAATAAGAACAAGTAGTAACTTCTCATAATACATAATGATTGTTGTCTACTTGGCCATCTGTCACAACACTTCTAGAACTCTTGAATGGCATATGGTAGTTTATACAGAGGTTATTAGTATGAGATGCAGTAGATTGTAGACACCATGTTATATAATGTGTTCTAGTTCACTGGAAGCTGTTTTTGCTCATAAAAATGGCAGTTAGAAAAAAATAAAAAAAAAAAAATCAAAAAAAGGGACCAGGGAGATAGCTCAGTAGAATAAGTGCTTATCTGGCAAGCACAGAGTCCTGAGTTCAATCCCCAGTCTTGCAAAAAAAAAAAAAAATCAAAAAAAAAAAATGGCAGTTAGGGGAAAATAGCATTTAGTTCATTGGTGCAGTGGCTGGAAAATAAAACAACTCCTAGGTTATACCAGGAAACAGGATGTGGGGTCGAGACTACAGAGGCCCTGCTTGGCCTCTTGTTAGCTATGTGACCTCAGGCAACTGGCTGCACCATTGTGAGCTTCAGGTCCTAGTTCTGTGCAACAGAAGAAATTACAGAACCTACCCTATGATAACCTGTTGTTAAGATCACCTGGAAAATGTGTATAAAATGCTTAGTCCAGCCAGGCATGGTGGTCCATGCCTGCATTCTCAGGTTCTTAGAAGGCTGCGTGGGAGGATCACTTTCAAGTCCATGGATACCTTGGTGAGACACTGTCTCCAAAAATAAAGGGACCAGGAACATAACTCAGGGACTGTTCTGCATCTTGTGTTAGTGCTTTAAATTTTACTTTATTGTAGTTTTTATTGTTACTTTTTTTTTTTTTCATTTTTTGGTGCTGAGAACTTAATGCAGCGTTTTTGCCCTAAGCTATAGCCAGCACCAGCCCTTTTTTGTTTTTGTTTTGTTTTGATTTGCTTTTTGATACAGGGCCTTACTTTGTAGCTTAAACTCTGTGACTCAGACTGGCCTTGAACTTGCAGCAATCCTGCCTCTGCCTCCAGAATGCTAGGACTACAGACATGCACCACTGTGCCTGGTGTTTTCCATTTCGAGACAGTGTCTTGCTAAGTTGCCCAAGCTGGGCTCAAACGTGTGCTCTTCTTTCAGGTGTGGTTACCATGCCTGACTCTAGTGTTGTCAATCACTATTTGAGTAAATTTCAATGAATCTTAAAATGTTTCTCTTAGTGTGGTAGAGAGTGGTCCCTGAGGGGCTGGCAGTCGACTCCTGGGCGTAGCTCCCCTGATTTGGGCCCTCCCTTGAGTAGTAGGCTCAGAGAAGCTGCTGGGAGACCTGGGTAGGCTATGGTGTGACATGGGACCTAATCTTTTATTTATTTATTTATTTATTTATTTATTTATTTATTTATTTATTTTTATTGCTTAGACAGCCAGTAAACAAGAACACATTTAGACATTACAGAGTTCTGGGAAAAGGTGGATTTGGAGAGGTGAGTAACCGAATCAAGGTGAGCAGCCCTTGTCCAGAGCAGGTCTCTGGACAGTACAGCAAGAGTGTCTCTGGACCCTGAGACGAGAGCGTCAGGTACTGTGTTAGCTTCACCAGGATATTTGTGTCCTTATGCGTTTGGGGAATAATTTCAGCCAGTCCTAAGAATGGCGATGGAATTTTGAGTGAAAGGTACTGTCCTGCAAGCCTTTCAAAAAATCCCTAATCTTTGTGAGTTTATCTTCCACTTTCTATTTCCGACAGAAGTTGTTTCCCTTGCTTGATATTCAATTGTAGGCAGTTATCCAGTTGACGGATTATTATTTCCACATTATAAAACTTCTGTTAGTCCATTTCTCCCTTCCAAGTAGTAACCAGGCCCGGCCTCCAGGATCAGACAAGATTGGGCCTCCAGCATGATATGGCTGCAGACATGTTTACTGTGTTTCTGTAACTTAGGACTAGCACTAAAATTTATGTGATTAAGAGTGATTTTTTTTAATTAAAGAAATGAATAAGCACTAGTGTTCTGGAAGGTTGAGGCAAGAAGACTGCAAGTTCAAGTCCAACCTGGGCAACATATAAATTTAGCAAGGTCTCTTCTCAACATGAAAATAATAAAAAACATGAGAGATACAGCTTGGTGTGTAGGCCCTGGGTTTGATCCCCACTATTACAGTGAGATGGACAGACAGACACAGACACAGACACAGACACAGAGACACAGACACACACACACACACACACACACACACAGACACACACACACACACACACACACACTGTTGCCCACACTGGCTAAACTGTTAGGCTCAAATGAACCTCCTATCCCAGCCTCCTGAGTAGGAGACTGTAGGTGTATGCGTTACATGTCTGGCTAGAGTATATTATTATATGTTTATTTAACCTGTTTATGTTTGGATACTTGTGTATCTTACCCCTCTATACAAAAGACAATTTGGTGAAACCTGTCTCAAAATAAAAACTAAAAATGGATTAGGATTGTAGATCAGGAGTAGAGTACCCCTGGGTTCAATCCCCATTATCACCAAAAAAAACCCCCAAAAACAAAAATGAAAAAAAAAATGTCCATAGCTGGGAGTGTTGCTCAGGGGTAGAGTGGTCCTTGACTGAACACTAGGCCCTGAGGTCAGTCTGAGAGAAAATACAGAAGGAAATGTTCAATAATGTGTCAACTTGGGAAAACCCTTAGTCAACTCCTAAAGACTCATGCATAAGTGAGGATCTTTAAAGATGACGTCTGTCCTAGAGGGAGACCAGTGTTAGGCAGCTCTGTGTGGGTCTTTACAGAGATGCTGATTACCTCACTAATCATCTGGAGTGATCTTCTCATTCCCTGACCTTACAAGCTATGGGGGCCCTAACAATGGCGTTTACCTAAGAAGCAGGTTACTCTGCCCAGGTGTGATTTAAACTATGCATGTTCCACAATTCCAATTCAGAGCAGAAGCCAGCAGCGTCCATTCCTTTAGTAGATGAAGACCTAACCTAGGAGCACACTTGCTGGCATTGGACACCCAGAGAAGATCTGACCAGCACCGTCATACCCTAGATTCTTTTATTTTATTTTATGTATTTATTTTTTAATTGAGATAGGGTCTCACTATGCCTTTTAAGCTGTCGTTGAACTCATTATGTAGTTCAAGCTGGACTTGAACTCACGACAATGCTCATGCTTCAGTCTTCCAAGTGCTGGGAAGGTTTAGGCATGTGTCTTGCCTTGGTTTTGAGACCTGGTGGAATAGTTGGCTTACTCCACTGAAGACTTTGAGCTGTATCCAGCCAGAGGCTTGCCTTATTTATGTATTTGTTTGTTTGTTTATTTATTTAGTGGTCCTTTTTCTTTTCTTCCTCTTCCTCCTCCACTTCCTCCTCCT